>OX375865.1:103277780-103332609 GCA_947359475.1 Heligmosomoides polygyrus bakeri
AACATCCACGATATCTTCTTAGCAAGTACTCACCTATCAGCACTCACCCGTTATCGGGATGAGCCGGCCGCTGATATCAGCATGATATCAGCGGCCATTTTAAACATCCTTCTAACATCCTTCTAACATTTAAACATCCTTCTAACAGCTCTTATCTTCTATAACAGCCGCTCTAGGCTCAAGCAAAGTTTAAAATCATTTCGTCGAGTGCCTTCAGCTTGCACGGTTTCATGCTGATATCAGCGGCCGGCTCATCCCGATAACGGGTGAGTGCTGATAGGTGAGTACTTGCTAAGAAGATATCGTGGATGTTCAGTTCGACCAAAACAGCGCCGGTGGTGTAAGGTGACATCGCTGCCCGGAAAGCAGAAGATGCGGGTTCGAGTCCCGCCTGGCGCAAGAGTTTTGATCGCAACGAAACATCCTTCTAACAGCTCTTATCTTCTATAACAGCCGCTCTAGGCTCAAGCAAAGTTTAAAAAACAAATTTTAGCCTTAAGGCTTTGGAACTGATATAGTACTGGCCAAGCTTCCGCAGCTCTTATAGAAGCCAAATTTCCTGTGTTATACATTTGGTGACAATATTCATCGGGAGAGAAAGATGGATTAAAGGTATTCCTGAGATGTTGACACCACTTACGATAATGAAAAAGGATGCGGGACAAAGTCTTAAAAAATGCGTAACAATTGTAACAAAATGAATATGAAAGACAGAGTCTCTGCAGACTCGGTGACAGAAATCGAAAACCATTCTATCCAGCCGGCAGCAAAGAGTTCCTGAAAACAAAAGGGTGTTCGAGAAGGAAACGAAAAATCTCCATTGCGAAAGCGAACTACGTCAGCGTATAAATCGTGGCGCTGCGAAATTCCACAGGCACAGAACAGCAGGTGCACCACCAATGAATGAGAAGAAGACTTCAGTTCAAGGTTAATGTGAGCCTTGCCGTGGCGGAATAGAAGAAAAGCGCTCGCAAATCTGGCGTCAGTTGGTGAGAACCGTAGGGCAGTGAATTGGGATAATAGCGATTTTCGAGGGAGGAAGTTAGGGGAGTGCTGGGGAAGGGGCGAGGCGGCAGATGCACTCCACGGCTTATGGCAAACCCGGTCGTTCTGTATCGATCAATACAATCGAATATCGATTGATAGCGGTTTTGACGATGACGTGCTCTCGGCTATCTAATGAGGATACAAGGATCTTTAAGGCGATGCTTCAGGAGATCTAAACTTATTGAGCTGGAATCTGCGCCAGAATTGATGTGCTGCTAGCATGAAGCGTCAAAGTTAGAATGTTGTGTTTTTACAAGTTTGTTTAAGCCTGGAGCGGCTGGCAGAGAGGCTGCTTGTTGTTAGAGGATGTTTTTGTTGCGATCGAAACTCCTGCGCAAGAGGCTAAGAGGAGATGGCACAATCTGTTTTCGGCGCTGAAAAATGGCCGCTTTTTTGAAAGCAAACTTCAAGCCACTATTTTTTGTCAAAAATAAAAATTTTAGCAGAATTTCAAACAATGTGGTCACTTATCGAGTACGAAGTACTTTCTAGGGAAGTATTTCGACCTCCCATGGGATTTCAACTGGAGACCAGGATCGTTAGAAAGAGCTCGGAATGCTGATAACGAATGTGGGTGTCGAAATTGCAATATGAAACTCCTTAGCGAGTTGTGACCTGTCAAAGTTTAGGGGCTGACAGTGGGCTGGACGTGCGAAAGAGTTCGCGAGAGGGCGGTGAGGGATGGGGCTAAGTACGCGGTGACGCAGTGGTAGTGATACGGCTCGTCAGGCGCGCGGTCGTGGGTTACGGTTCCCATGCCTGCCGCTTTCTTTGCACATCATGATTTATCTTAGAAATAGCATTTTATTCTGTTTTTACTTCATTTTCGTTGATTTTTATTTACTATGTTGCACAAATAAAGTAAATACCTTACATTGGGCAGCTAAAGATGTTTCTAATAACATCAGCATTCATGAAGCGAAGCAGAAAATGTGAGCAAACGTGTTCTTCACGTAATGCTCATCTCATACATCAATGTAACCTGCCCTAAAACAAGAGAATTTCAAAATGTTTGAAAACCTAGGAACACAAACGTTCCGGTAAATCTGCAACAAAGCCTTCATTTGGTTGCCTAGTACTGTTGACCATCACAACTCAAGAGGTCGAGCAGTCAGTTAACATTTCGGTCATTACGGTAGGTTACAGTAGCATCGGTCTTACTCAACCGCACCGCATCTTACCGTACTCCGTAATACAAAACGGATGTCAGATTCGTGATCAATTGTCAGTAACCCAAATAACCCTTTGGGCAAAAACTCGGGAGAAAAAATTTGCGATCACTCTTCGACCTCTGCTGTAGCTGTGAAAAGGTCACATAATAGTGCCAGTTGTTCCTCTTGACCATGCTTTACCTACAAGGTTTGAAGCTTCTTCTATTTGGATGACAAAATAGTGTTACAATTCAGAATAAAAAGTCATTTCGAGGATAAATCATGATGTGCAAAATAGGCCAGCCATAAGAATCGAACCAACGACCTCGATCTCTTTCTAATGACCATGGTTTCCACCTGATGTTCGATGGGATATCGAAACCCTTCCTTAGTTAATACCTAGTTCCTCCCGTGGTGTAGAGCGCAGAGGGTATCGAACTCTTTCTACCGCTGTCTGCCTTGGGCTATTTATTCGCACTCCTGCCCAGAAATATTCATAACTTTCAAGTCATTCATGAATGTGCGACGCCACGTGTTTTTTCTTGGGCAGCCTCTGGTTCACATTTCTGGCGGAATCCATTGCATAGCTGATCGTGGCAGGCGGTACGCCAGCATGCGTAGGATGTGTCCGGCAATTGTGGTGCCTAGAGTTACAATAGGACGCAGCACGATAGGGAAAAGACTAGAATTTAGGTAGAATATAAAATAATATAATATAACAGAATAAAATTGCCTACGCTTCGCAGTGGTTTTAGGATTACGGTAGCGGGGTTCAAGTGCAATATTCTCGAAGCGGGCCAAACGGATCTCGAGTGTTGCGGGTGACCCTCGAGCCGGTATTCGACAGGATTTTCGACGACGCGCTGCGGTGTTGGAGGTCCGCTGCCACCCATCACTTCCCCTGCCCTTTTTAGGATCTCCCGCTTAGGTATTGTGTTTGTTTCGTTGATCGATTCTTTAAGCTTGTTGTTGTCTGTTTTATCACTTTGTTAGTAACTTTGTTGTTAATAAAACTTCCATTAACTTCTGACCGCGGTTGAAACCGCGCACTACTGAGCCGGATTCGTTCTCAACGCAAGGCGAACTCGGCGTTTCGCCAGACATTGGACATACTTCCATCGCCGCGATGCCATTGCGGCCTTCAGGTTATCCGCGACGAAGTTTCCTTTAACCTTTCTGCCGCGTGCGGCAGAGTAGTTAAAGAAAACTCCGCGTCACGGCGCCACAACAGTGGCGGCCAACATGCGCGATGGCGTCCCGCGCCCATCGCAGGAACCACCTTTTCTGCGCCGCGCGCGGTGTTTAGCGTTGGTCCTGGGTTCGCGCTCTCTTGCAGAGCGATGAGCGATGCGACGAGTACTGGAAACTCGACATCGTTTAGCTCTGCAAAACTCATCGTAAGCATGCACAAGGCCTAAGGCCTCTGGTATACTCCCGTCCACCGCAGCGACGCCCGATTGCACAGCGACGGCGACGCCACGCGACTAGTGGTCCAAACAATTGCAGGAATACACCACTGGCGCTTCTCTTTCTGCTACCGTCGTTCGTCCCTGTGCGCTACACGGCGACAAGCGTGGCCAGCGACGGTCGCACTACGCGGGGACTATGTTCCTCTTCCGCCACACGGAGGTGTAAAGGATCATGCACACTTCTGCGACACCGCGGCGCGGCAAGTGTGGCGAGGGCTACCTCCGCGAAATCCGGTGGTCGCGGCGCGGTCGCGTTAGAGCACCGTTTTAGGCAACGGGACCGACGCCCCCGTGGATGTCGCGCCGCCTGGAATGGTTTGAAACATTCCAGCCTGCGGCACTCAGCCCGGCGTCGTCTGCGATAGCCTCCGCGACAGTCGCAAGAGTGTGCATGCCCCCTCCCTGCGGCACGTGTCGCAGTGTCGCGCCGCCGCCGTCGCGGCCCTATGCTTCATCATGGCCGCGCTGCGCTGTCGCAGAAGTGTGCATGGGCCTTAACACACTCTGCGACGCGACGCGGGAGCGACGGCGCGACAACTCACAACCGCGACGCGCACTGCGCGTCCGCCACTGCAGCGAAGGTGCATCATTGACAATTGCCCCGAGCCCGTCGCCCGCGCGACGCAGGAGCATACCGTGGACGTAACGATTTAGTAAAGATTGCTCGAGCGACAGCGTCGCAGTAATTCTTCGTTCGTCAAGCAGTCTGCGTCACGTACCATCATTATTTGTCGCATGCATTTCCATTCCAAAGAAACGCGTTGAGCCGTCTGATGATGCTAGCTGACATCTTCCGTGCTTTGCTAGCGTGCATTGCTATGGGGACGACTATCGAAGATTACGTACGCAGCTTGACGTTATTTGAAATGGACGGCGACGTACACAGTGGCTTTAGCCTCCGAAATACTGTTGTCGCTTTCGCAATCCTACAGCGAATGTCAGCCTCAGCATCTCCGTGATTATTGAATCACAAGAAAGTGAAGCTCACTACTCACTATAATACTTATCTGATAGGTAAATTAAAAATTCGATAAAGTTATACTAAAATTTTCATTGAACAAAAAAATTATTCTAACCTTTTTGGAGAGTCTCTAGCAGAAGAAGCTCATTTCAATGTGTAGGAGTTCGCTTTGATTTCAAAAGTCTTAAATTAGCTAGATGAGAGCCCAATTTGATTTGAAAAGTGTAAAATTCGACGCGAAAATGGTATATAAGATTTTTTAGATGTAGCGTAACCAGAAGAGCCTCCATCATAAATTATTTGGGCCGTGAGTGCTAAATCCAACGCCTACTGATCTTCGCCATCGCAACTTCCAAACAATGTGTCCATAAACTGAATGGAAGTGGGTTGCACGGCGCATTCGAAACGGGTAGCAAATCGTTGTCCTTCACCTCTATAGAAAACATGACGTCCTCTGGTTTATATGGCTTGCCTAACAGGGTAAAGGATGCATTTAACGTTCGTGAAGCTTTCTTGGGATGCGCCACGCATTCTGCTTCTACGCGAGAGATTAAGTTGCAGCTTCATCATTTTTATTTATCAGAGAAGCACACAGTAAGGCGTCGCCACTCAAAATGCCATACAGAGACCGGAATCATCAACGCTTATACTCTTCGGTATACGGTTACAGAGGGTAGACGTACCCACAATGAGGCATTCATGATAAACCTTACCCGTCACATCGTGGGTAACCTTACCCGCCACTTCGTGGGTATATCAGTGGGTAGAGAATACTCGACGACCGTCGTGGGTATCCGCATACTCGCGGTGATTTCACGCCAAACTGACAAAATGGGGCTCCAATGATCAGGGCCCGGATTCATCAAGCAATTAGGTATAGGTAGAGGTACCGTAAGAGAATCGTACTCACTACCAGCAGTGGTAGTGGGTAGGATTCGTATTCATGAAAGGAATCAAGGGTAAGGTAGAACTAGGCCTCTTGCGAGAACAGGGGCTAGATTCATCAACAATTAAACCCGTGGGTATGCAGGGTATAAGGAGTAGAGATAACATGGAAGTAAAGTAGAGATAAGGCAAGAATCAGAGACGCAGACTTCATCGTAGGTATCTCTACCCCCTATACCCACGGGTTAGTCGTTGATGAATCCGGCCACAGCTGATTTCACTGGAGCGCCATTTTATCAATGGGGCGCGAACAAGTCACGGGTATACGGACGTACCTACGACGATCCGAGTTTTTCTCTGCCCACTGGCATACCCACGATTTTGCAGGTAAGGTTTATCATGAATCGTGGGTATGTCCACATCGTCGGTATTTCCACCCCCTATACCCAGCATACCCGTGGGCATGTGCGTTGATGAATCCGGGCCCAGCTGTTCTCACGAGAGACTTGGTTCTACTCTACCCTTGATTCCTTTCATGAGGTGGAATCGTACCTACTACCCACTGAGGGTAACCCTACGGTGTCTCTACCTATACCCACTGATTGATGAATCCGGCTCCAGATCTCCGCTGCTTGTTCGACAGCTGTGTGAGAATGAACTCTCAAATTTCTTCGAGCACGGAAAGCGCCTATTGCCACTGTGGCACCCGCTTGACAAAGAATTGACAACTACGTATTGTTGAAGCAAAGAAAAGCAAGAGATGTGAACATAAAGCAAGAACAGCTGGTCTGGAAACGCCCAAATTCGGAGAGAACACCCTTTCCACCCCTCGCGGGACGCATTTGTTGCGTTGATGGCTTCATAGATGTGGATAAAAAAGAGAGGGAAGACAAATTAGAATCTCAGAAAATTGCAACATGCTCGGCGGAAGGTGGAGTTTTCTGCTAACAAAGCTCTAAACATCAAGGGACAAAGGTCGCCGAGCGGACTGCGCCACGTATTCTGCAGGCAACGGCATATCGAGGATTCAATTCGTGGGCATATTTTGCTCGCACGATGACCTTCGGGATCAGCTGATGGACAAGTCAACACCTCTTCCATTCCGAACAGCGTGGTTAGTAGAAAGCTATCTTTGGAGGAGGTTCAGAAGTCAATATCCCACGCAAAGGAGACGCTGTGGAGAAAAAGCGCTCTGCTTATGATAGCCGAACCCGCCACTGCACACTAGACCCGAATTCGCTATAGAACCGGAAGCAGCTGCGTCCAGAATCGTCTGCGAATTCGCCAGCAGCTACTCGCCATTCGTCGTCGAAGGAGCAAAACTATTCCGATTGTTGGTGTCCGAATCGCCTTCGCCGTCGTGGTTGTGTCGGCAGCGCCACCACTTAGCGTCGTCAACGATACCACATGCGTTTGATTGCCAGCGCTCCATAAAGCCGATGATGGGAAAGGTCAGCCATACTGAAGGCATTCGCTGATTCCATACTTGGATAGGAGCCGTAGACTTGGAAGTCGTTAGACAAAGTAAAAATGATCAAAAATGAAAAAAAAGATTCAGAATGATCAGAATCTGTAGGGCTGTCACTTTTCGTGAAATTCCTGAGCGAATAGTGTGAACTCGTGTTTCTCGAGCAAGAGGAACCTCTGGATCACTCTGGCACACGCCAAGTATGAATGAAAACGCCGCTGGCGTCCGCTCCATCAATTCAACTATCGAACGGAAATGAGATACAGGCATACTGCGAAGCATATGAACAAGGCAAAGAACTAGATGTTTGAATGGGACAATGTTTTCGTTGACAAAACGGGGAATTGTCACCCCCTCCCCAGAGCTAAAATATTCATTTAGCTGAATGAATACGAAGTCCATGAATATTCGTGAAGTGGGGCAAATTTTTGGAAATATTTATTAGGTGAAGGAGTCGTAATTCTTTGAAGAAGGCTAGGTAGAAAGCTTCTTTTGGCCGAAGTCTAGAGAGGGACTCCACTGCTGTATCTCCACGGTAACTGGAAGCCTTACAGTACTCAAAGGTGTTTACTGCCTCATAGATAGACCACGCCTATATGTACGTATTGGCGATCTCAATCCCTGTAGAAGCAGCATGTCAAGGAAGTGCACTGCATCTTCGGCTAGCATGGTATGATAGGAATTAAGAGTGGACGACCAGGTGCTTCTTTTTTGCGGAAATCGCTCGGAACATACTTCCGCATTCGTTAGAGATCACGCTACAACTGAAATTGTTCTCAACTTCTGCACTTTTGCAACATCGGACCTAAGCAATGGATTAGATTACACTAGGCTTCGTCAATCAAACCATTCGCAGGACGCAGCAGCAATAAATAAATAAATAAATAAATAAATAAATAAATAAATAAATAACTGCACCTAAAGTGTGATTATAAAAAAGTTTAAAAGGAAAAGAAAAATGATCGGATAGAGCGTATAGATCAAAACAACCAGGTCTAGCTTTCATTAATTGACAGTACAAATTCATGTGTAGAATTTTAGATAGTACTAGGAACTGCTGCTGGATAAAAACTGATGCGAATTAAAAAATTTCGATGGAAATCATACTGAATTCCCTTGAACAAAACATTTTTGTCAAAAAATTTATATTATAAAATTATAAATTAATAATAATTATATTATAATATACCAGTCGTCAGAGCAGCCTGTCGACCGCACTGATGGCTTCTCAACGGCTTCGACGAAGTAATAACTTCCCATCATCAATTGTAGCTGCCATCTATGTCGCCGTTCCCGCATAAAGAACACCTTAACCACGTCGAATGGGGCATTAAAGGGTCACGAAGAGAGCCTGCTATTCTAGAGATATTGATTACTGCTCAGAAAAGGTTGAGCTCACCAACTATAAATCTACCCGTAATTGTTCCGCTAATATAGTGACACGACTCTGAAAAAATTCACCATTTTTGAATGGTATGAAATAATAAAATCATTATTTTATTTTAGCCGAGCGAGGATATTGCTTGTAAGGCCTATAAGTACGAAACGTTTATCGACTGCCCAAGCGACCTCGACCACCTCCAAGGCTGAAGTTTCGGACCGCTTGAGCGATATTTATGAACAGTCAATAATTTAATCAATATCGATTGACGGCGATCCACACTTAGAAAACGAACTTTAGATTCGTATTCAGCGACCTCGACTACCCCAGGGCTAAAGTTTTGGACCGCTTGAACGACATCCGTGAAAAATCGATTATATCGATCGATATTGTTTTCCTTTCCCCTGCTGTGACGGCCTTCAGTCGATGACCATCTGATTCGCCAGATAGGTTTGGCGACGACGCCAGCAGCGCCAATACGACGTGTTCCTACTCCAGTTGTGACGGATGAAAGACGGACGGACGGACGGACGGAAACACGTACACACAGTGCTCTTTTATATATATAGTAGGATTCAATTATACCATATAATTAAATAGATATAATACTGCACCTAAAGTGCGACTATAAGAGGGATAAGGATAAGGATAAAGGACGGCGTTACTCAATCCCTTCTGGGATGCGCCAGCGCATTCTACTTCTACGGGATGTCGTGGAGGCGACATGAATGCGTATTTGGCCATACAATGACTTGCGGTCGGTGGCCAGCCGATGAACAAGTCAGCGCTCTATCCTTCCCAGACAAGTCTGGTACCAATTCACCGACCCCGGAGGGATGGAAGGCTTGGTTGGCCTGGGCGGGAAATCCGAACCGGGAACCTGGTATCGGGTGCACGCGACAGTCGCGCCTCCTCCGACTGCGCTACACGCGCCCATAAGAGGGAACAAAGAAAAATAAAAAAATGATATCGATAAAATCAACAATTCTAGCTTTCAATTAATTAGCACTAACAAAATCATGAGTTGAGCTTTGGATAAGACCATGAACTGCTGCTGGATAAAAACTGGGCAGATGAATAAAAAAAAAACTTCAAAAAATCATATAGAGTTCCCTTGAATGAAAAGTTATTCCAGCCGTCTCGATGGGTATTCTAATGTCGAAAAATCTCGCTCTCAATTTGAAAGATTTCAGTTTGATTCCACCTGGCTTAAAAGAGTATCCCATTTGCTTTGAAAATGTACCATTTACCAAAAAATTAGCATTAAAAAAGTAGTGAGCTCTCATTCATGCTAAAATTCACACTGAAGCGAGATCGTTCCGCTAAAGTGCAGCTGAGCTCAACTGCGTGACCACCTAGCCAAAGTATTACACTCGGAAACGGATGTCGAGGAAGGGAAGTTGAGATGGAAATCGTCTGATACACTCAGAACTTCGACGGACGAAATGGAGCACTCCGGCAAATGTACCTCAATAAAGTCGCTGCGAGCGAGCAATCGAGGGAGAGGGAGAGCGACAGAGTGCAGCTTATCCGGGAGAAGGACGGAGGTGATTCTAGTTCTCATGAAGAAGCGTGCTGGAAACTGGGTCCGCGAACAGCCCAGAAGTCTGACACCAGAAGAGCGGGATAGACACTGAGATAATCCTAATCGCGGGATAAAGGAGCGGTTTCACTCTGACCGATTGCAAGAATGTTCTGGAACTCCTCGACGCCCTCCGACCGACGTCGACGCAGTCGTCGTTGTCGTCGTCAGAGTGGTGCAGATGTCCGTTGTCGGAATAACGACGACATCCATTGAGATTCGATTACTACCAATTAGAACGCTGGTCCTCGACTAAAGTGATTATGGAGCTGAAAAAAGTAGCAGTCCAAGGAATGTGCAATTAAGGCCGTCAATTGCACAGCTCTTAAGCGTTATTTGAACGAACTTGCAGAGTTTTGAAGGAAGATAAGCAAATGGAAGAGGAAGAAGACCAAACGACCACATCTACGCTAGAGAGGTCTCCTGATTCGGAAGACGGAAGAAGTCTCCAGTGTTCACCACCCTTATGGGAAGACATCGACGACAGACTTAATTGACCAAGAAGCAGAGTTATAACTGTTCGAGAGATTATCGAGACATCCGGTAACTGCTTAGGGCACCGAGTGACGCCACTTATTCTCGAAAGACAGGAAGGAAGGCCGGATGACGGGCGAAGTGGCTATCCATAAGAGCAGACTTCAGCGGATATGCGAGTGACGAAGCCATTCCCACTAAGCGAAACGTTAGGATAAAAGGATAAAGTATGGCGATACTCAATCCCTTTTGGAATGCGCCACGCATTCTACTTCCACGGGATGTTGTGAAGGCAATTTGAATGCGTGTTTGGCCTACGGTGACTTACGGTGGCCAGCCGATGAACAAGTGAGCGCTTTATCTTCCCAAACAAGATGGGTACCAGTTATAGTTGTGCTCTCCCAAAAATTTCGAATAACCGAATATATTCGAATAGCAACGATTTCCGAGCATTCGAATTCGAATACATTCGAAAATTGGGTTTTTCGAGCACTCGAATTCGAATACATTCGAAAATCGCGTTTTTCGAGCATTCGAATACGAATATTCAAATTCGAATACTCGAACATTCATTTGGGCACAACTATAGTACCAATTCATCGACCCCGGAGGGATGGGAGGCTTGGCCGGCCTGGACGGGAAACCCGAACCAAGAGCCTGGTACCACCGGGTGCACACGACAGTCGGCACCTCCGCTGATATTTTTTTAAAGCATTATCGACTAATGTTAATGTAGTCTCCTTCCCGGTACATAGGTCACATTAACCAGTTGTACCGGAAAACAATAGAACAATAAGGACAATCAATATTGATCGATACCATTGATTTTTATCCAGAATTATCCGTCGGAGGATTTACACGTATGTAACCGTAGGTGGATGAACTTGCATCACAGCAACCGAAATTAATGAGCAGCTCAATCAATAATAATCAATAGTCAATCTTTATCGGAACTTTACCACTCCTGTTAGGAATCGCGCGAATATGTTGCCCACAGGGCAAAATTCAGAGCAAACGAATAATATCGATAGCTCAATCAATACCGATCGATACCCTCGATTTCCTTACGCTACCATGGCTCGCAACATCACAAAACTTCTAACTTAACTCTTTCCAGCCATTTGACTTGCGAGGGTGGGTGGACGGGTTTTAATTGGATTAATTTATTAAATTACTGACTTTTTTAACATGAAGCGCATGTAGCGCAGTCGGAGGAGGCGCCGACTGTCGCCTGCACCCGATACCAGGTTCCTGCTTTGGATTTTTCGCCCAGACCAACCAAGTCTTCCATCCCTCCGGGGTCGGTGAATTGTTACCAGACTTGTCTGGGAAGGATAAAGCGCTGATTTGTTCATCAGCTGGCCACCTCAAGTCATTGTATGGCCAAATACATTTAAGTCGCCTCCACGACACACAGTAAAAGTATAATAGAATGCGTGGCGCATCCTAAAAGGGATTAATTAACGCCATCCTTTACCCTCTATCCTTTATATCTCTTTAAAGGTGCACAGGTTGTTTTTAGGTTGTTTAAAATTAAAGAAAGAATGAGGAAAAGCAATTAGTTTTTCCAAAGTGGAGGAATGCAACAATCACTTGTTGCACTGAAAGAAGAGATCGCGCCGTGCACCGACTAGATCGCTGCAATTTTTATTTGATTGAGGGCAACAATTTTGTTTGCATGGGGTAACACAGATAGAAGCGGTACAGCAACAGCTATAAAAATCACGCATAAATCACATAAGTCAATCACAATCACATGAATCACGCTTTCACATCGCTGTTTAAAGTAAGCAGCATTTGCACTATTAGTCAAACTAGAATCACAACGATTTAGACGAATGCATGGTGCGATCTCTTATTTTAATACGCTAAAAATTTACTACGTCATTCTGCACTTCAGTATACGTTTTATCCCCATACTCCATAAACAAAACATCGTTATGACAGCTGGCAACTTCAGTAACATCCACACTAGGCATAAACAAACTGACATGAAGCTTTAAACCATTATTTCTTGGAGATTCAGGCATTGGAAGGTAAAGAAATTTCAAACAGTGTGCTCACTTTTTGAGACACGGAAATTTTAAGAAATTCAAAGAAACTCATACTAAATCGCTCTTGAACAGAAATTATTTTAGCCGTCTCGAAGGGTCTCTTGTTTCATCTGGAAAATGTTCATTATGATTTATTAGAAGATGTTCACTTTGATTTCAAAAGCGTCACCTTGTTTGGAAGAGTGTCCACTTTGCTTTGAGAAGTGTCGAGTTTGTTACAACGATGTTTTGTTGCGATCAAATCTTCTAGCGCCAGGCGGGACTCGAACCCGCACCTCCCTCTGACCGGACGGGAATGCTCTACGTCATCACACCATCGGCGCTGTTTCATCAAACGCAACGGGTGTCGAGTTTGGTTTGAAAATTATCCGATTCAACGTGATGATAATGTATACGGGCAGAGAGCGGTGTTTAGAGCTCTATCGCACCACGACATAATGAAATAAATAAGCGTCCTTATCGATTGACAGCGTCGCACAATCAATAAGCGAGTTACGTCGCGCCTCGCGCGATACGGCTTTAGAGCCCCTTAAACGCTATAATTTATGTGTGAAGTGCGTGGGAGAACGCGAAATTGCCAGTCGTTCAGTAATAAAAGTATGATTTATGTTGACATCACGTCGCTAGAGATAAATAGCCTTTCATTCACGATCCACGAGCCATTTCATGAAGCTGAGCCGACAATTAGGGCTGGAAACGGCTCAGATTCTAAGCCAGCGCTGGGATCTTGCTGAAATGCTCGGCTAGAACTAGAGCGAGGACTTGGGAAGAGGTACACCTACACGCATCGCCCTTAGTCACTTCGAAGGGAAGCCCCAGAGGAAGAAGCCGCGTGCTTCGTCTGCTCCTCGACTCCAAAATAGACCTCGTCGGCGTCGTTGAACGAAAACAGTTATGCTGAAGCAGAGCTGGAACAAAGCCGCGAAGTGCACTACTGCGTTCTCAGCACACACAATAGCGGCCCAATGAGTGTGCGCGACGAACGAAGACTGAACGACGGAGGCGGCGGGAACGCGCTGCTGCGTCTTCTGGTCATCGGGATGGGGACTGCCACGAAAAACGCTTTGTCAGCGAAAGCTCGTCTCAGAAACCATTAGGATGAAAGATAAAGCCGATTAGTCACCCCTTGCCTGGAATACGCCGCGCATTCTACTTCTATGGGCTATCGTGGAGACCTTTTGAATGCTGTTTCACCTTACCTGCGGCGCCCGTGCGATGGACAATTCAATGTTTTTTCCTTCACAGTCAGGTTTGGTACCAATTAATCGAACACCAAGAGATGGAGGGCGCAATTGACCTGGGCGGGATCCGAACCATGAACTTTTCTTTGTGGTACACGTGATAGCCAGCACCTCCGTCGAATGCGGTGTCACGCGTCCCACAAAATCTATTACCTAGCAAAAGCAAGGTCGACTATTTTTTCATAAAAAATCGGAAGCTGATTAAAACCCCGTTTTTGTGAAAATGTCAATACGTAGGAAAATTTAGCATAAATTAGCTTTTTACAAATAGGGATAAATTGTAAAAGGGGCGTGGTTCAATAACTTTGTATGATGCACCACGCATTCTACTTCGAGAAGTCGTGAAGGCAGCTAAATTGGTAGTAGGCTCTATTCCTCATTAAACATGCATAAAGAAATTTGTGCTAGGGTTCGAGCCTGCTTTAGAGGTGCACCAAGGCCACTTTCTTGCCCGGTAGCGACCCGATAGGTGCAAGCTGCGACTACTGCCCTAGCGGTAGAAGGCGATTGAGCGCAGGCTAACTAACCTTTATTCTCGCCCACCGTCCATCGAGAGCAACAACAGACTGAGATGACGAAGGCTTCGCCAGTTGTCGTTAGGTAAAGGCTGCCGGGCGCTATGGTAGTTGGGGGGCGGGTCACCATGGCTTGCCACGGCGAGCAGCCGCGGCGAGTAGCTACATACAGCGAATGTGAATGTAGTCTTATCTCCGCTTTTCGATTACAGATCCGTGTTTTACGTGCTTCCGAATTTGGCAAGGGAGGGAACTCCAGGATGTAGGCAATTCTAACACGGGTGCGCCACTCGAGCCACACCCTGGAGTCCCTTCCCCTGCCTAAACCTCCGCGTCAGCGAAGGAGAGCACAGAACAGAGCTATAGCATTGTTTGGTTGTTTTCTTTACTATCAGTGTGTTACCGTTTCTTTTTTCGTGCCTGTGACACTTTTTGCAAGGTGACCCCCCCAACTACCATAGCGCCGGCTGCCGTGTGGTGGCGGAGCTGGCGCGTCTGACCGCGGCGCGTCGTGTGCAATCGCGTACCGCCGTACGCCGCGGGTGCGCGGGAGTCCTAAAGGGATCTAGGGATGTCGTCTGCCGTCAGTTCTTCGTTTTGGTTGCTTCTTCCTGTCCGCCGTGTCTTTGGTCCCACGTGTTCTCGTAGTGGCCGTATCAGGCCGTTGTTGCATCCGCCTAGCCCCCCCGCAGCTAGCTCTCCTGTACCCGAATTCATAAACGTTCCTGGGGACGTTCCCGACTTCCCACGGGAAGCGACCAGGTAAGAGAGCGAGGCGGGAGAGAGAGGCGAGAGATGATAGATGAGGTGAGAGAGCGAGGAGGGAGAGAGAGGCGAGAGATGATATCGCATATCTCCCGCTCCCGCCGCTTCATGAATCCGGCTACTAGTCTGTTGGCCGGATTTCCTAGTGGGGATCATTCACTCAGCCTTGGGTCACTACGCCTGTTCCGTTACGGCCCGTGTACACTTCGATACCGAGCGACGCGACGCCATGTATTGTGGCCACATTGATCGAGCGACGCGATCGGTCAATTTGGTCACTGTGGATGCCGTCGCGTCGTTCGGCGTCTGAAGTATAAACGAGGCCTTAAGCCGCGCGCACACTTTGCAGCGGGCAGCGGGCAGTGGAATATGGGTTGTAGTGGTCGAATTGATTAATCGCGTCGCCCGATCAATTTGGCCACCACAAAGGCCCCGTTTATACCTCGTCGTGGCGCGACGCGATGGCCACGCAATGAGGCGAAATTGGTCGATCGCGTCGCACAATCAATATGGCCACTATACGTGGCGTCGCGTCGCGCCGCGACGAAGTATAAACGGGGCCAAATGCATCGCGTCGTGCGTCGCGCGCCCAGTAAACGACCTTTGGGTACGAGTCTTGTCAAGGAAGGCTCAGTCACGTTCTATCCAGAACGTGTGTCTCTTCTTTAATTTAGGTTGCGAGCGTAGCACTACTATAGTTCTACCACCGTTAGCATTCCTGCTCCGTTCCATCATCATGTGCTAGTGCCGCGTTCATCACATCGTCTCTTTCGCTCATCGTCGACGACGTTGAGGAGTCTTCGCTTATTACTATCGCCCGGTCGACGACACCGTACATGGTCCACAACTGCGACTCATTCCGCGAACTGCCTTCTGCGCTAATAGGTCGGGAGCACCGGCATCCTTACTTCACATCAGCGCATCATCCCCATTTCCTTCCTGTTGTGTTATTGATGACGTTGCCTTTGTTAATAAAACTGCTGTATCACTGAGCCTCTTTTAGGTACAAAAGGTCTTCTTGCCTTCTTTTTGCCTTGGGATCGACAGTAGAATCATCTAAAAGAACCTGATTGGGTAGTTACGCCCTCGATTGGCGCGCAGCTTTAGTGGGTCCTACCACGGAGAGTCACGTGCTTAGATGTGAATATCCTACAGGGCACTACGTACAATAGTGAATACTGTACAGCCTAATAGCAATAAATGGACCCCGGTTCTGAACAAATAACTACGGACGGCTTTCATGAGCTGTTGCGGCCGCGCAGGTCGATGCAGATCATACATCTGCCGGCCTTTCAAGGGGTGGCAACGACTTGTGGGGTGGAAGCCCTAACGAACATACGGCCACCACAAGCCATGTTACCAGGGGTATGCGTTTAACGATTAACGATTTACCGGATTTACCGGCATTTTTCGTTAAAAAATTTTAACGAAATTTAACGACTAAAGTTTCCGTTAAATTGCATTAACGGCATTTTAAGCTCTGTTTTTGAAAATTTACTTCTTCATGTAAACGCATTTTGGACGATTTTTTGTATTAGCTTTCGCAGTATCGTTGCGATACCGAGGGAACGCCCTACTTACCATTAGGAACAGGCAGTCGATATCGTTCTCATATATGGCATTTTCTTGCTCTTTGACCAATTTGTTTGCACCCACGTGGCCAACGAGCCAGTGCCAGAGCTGAGGAGGCCGAAGAAGTCGTGTAGAAGGCGAAAACATGCGGATAAGTGCCCACCTTTTTGACGACACTGTCGTTCCTGCCGTAACATACGCCTTAGAGATTTGGGCCATAAAAAAACAGGGTGAACACGAAATCAGCGTCGCGCTGCGTGGAATCGAGAGAACGATGAGCCTAGTGACACGACTCACGCAATTGACAGAAGGCCTCCGGAGTTCCGAACTTCGCCGACGTTCGAAGATCAGAGACGCAGTCGCGAGGGCCAAGTTGTCGAAAATTAGGTGCGCCGGCCACGTAATGCGCTTCGCAGACACCCTCTGGGCGAGGGCCGTCACCGACGGGATTCCGCGGGATGTCTAGAGAACACTGTACGCCCACCAACGTGTCGATCGGACTTCCTCGTGAAAACCCTGAACGGTCGATATGACGCACTTCATGTCCCTCGAGCGAGGAGGATCTATTGGAGCACTCTGGCACACGACAGGGACGAATGGAGACGCTGCTCGTGTCCACTTGAGCAACTCGATAATGGGAGGACAGACGAGGCAGGCGACAACAGTTCTGTTGATGATAGATGGACTGTTGTTATTTGTTGTGAAGATTAGGACATAGTCATACAAATAATTGCCATGTAGTAGGAGTTGAGAATAATCAATAAGGGAGGAAATCTGGTTTTCTCCATATTAAAATTTAACTGACTACAGTAAAGAAAATTTAATTTAACTAGTTTTGCGGATTTACCGATTTTAACGCAAAAATTTTTCGTTAAAAATGGTCGTTAAAAATTTACCGGAAAAATTTAAAGCACTCCCCTGCTATAGACCAAATACGCATCCAAATAGCCTCCAGGGTATCATGTAGAAGTAAAATGCGTGGCACGCACCGCGTTTAAAGCAAGGAAGAAGACGAAGAAGGCAACCACTACCATTTGGACGGCTGCTAGACAGGCGTTGACGAGGCAGACGTGCAAGGATTCCTCTTTGTCTTCCTTGTTGTCTGCTGAGCTCATGGACGGAGGATGTTCAGCGCCGACTTCCGGAATTGTGACTCAATTAGCCCGGCGTGAAGTCGGGTGATATCAGAGCTGGCTCAAAAAGGGCCAGTTCACTACAATCAGACGGCTCAAACCGGCAAAAAGTTGGTCCGGCGTTCAGACGACGCATAAGAACTAGAAGAGCGGACAAGCTGTGCCAACACCAATCCATCCAGAATCAGATGGAGGCACGACGGACGTCGCCAAGGCGTAAATGCAGAACACGAGCACAGGCGAACGAATTCGACGACGACGGCCAGCTAAATCGTCTGTGACATGATGGGCACGGCAATTAGACGCCGGTTCGCGGACTCTCTTCCCTCCCAGGCACTGCAGCCCCCACAGCACTCGGAGAAAGAGTGCTCATTAATGCAAATAGCACTGCATCGGCTCTAATCTGTGCGGCTCGGAGGACGCTCCCCCTGTAAGTTGTGTGTCGTCGTCGGCCGACGGGCTGCATCGTCCAGCGAGCCATGATCCCTGCTCGACGAGGTGTCGAGCATTCCATGCACGGTTAGAGAGCAGAGGTTCACTTATGGCGCATGTCGGTGGTTTCTTTTCCAATAGGAGGTACCTATGGCGCCTTGTCACCGTCCGAGAGGCTCACCAGAATAAGTACAGAAGAGTACAAGGTAAGTACAGAAGAGTTTTCAGAGATCCCCAAGACCTTGCTATAGAGTTGCAAGAATTGTGAGCTGCGAAGGAAGAAGTTCGGGGTTCAGCACTTACCCACTATACATGGTGGCACATAAGTATTGAGACAAATTCAAATTGGTCAAAAACCACATTTTCAAAACAAATTTTTTTATTTCTAGCACTATTTATTATTTAAGGCAACAAGCCAACGAAACCACAACAGTTTTTCGAAATGTCCTCTATCAGCGGAAATGCAAGCTTGGAAAAGCACTTCTATCGTCTATTCGGTCTTTTTACCCACACTCTCTCTATCTCATACTACATACAGGGTGCGTAAAAAGTATTTACGCACTAAACGTAAGCGTTAGAAATGACAACAGATTATAAAATGTAATAGGTTTATATACGAAATGTCGATAATGATCTAGCGAGGAGAACAGCATCACCTGCATTTTATATGGGCTTCTCTGCTGCGAATGCAGGAGCGAAGACGCCGAGGAAAGGGATCGACGGTGCGTCGCAAGTAGTCCACGTCCATTTCGTTCCATACTTTAACCACATCAACCTTCACTGACTTTGTACTTTTGTGGGAAGTAGCGCAAGCTTTGTTCTCCAAAACTTCCCATATAGAGTAATTCAGCGGATTCAAATCCGGTCTATACATACAGAGGTCATTCTTCAGCCGAAATGAAGTCCTTCAAGTTGGCGCGGCACCAGTCCTGAACAATTCTCGACTGTTTGCAGGAGTCTAATTCTGCTGGAAGACATACGGCTTACTCTCGACGTGGGATTTGAGCCAAGAAACTAGTTGCTTCTTTAGGACATCAATGCAGATAGTTGTAGTGATTTATCTTTACTACTGTATCCACGAAAACGAGAGACGCTTGTGATGAATGCACAAACCATGATACTGGCCGGATGCGCCTCCATTGCAGCGAGCCTTCCGCCAGAATTAGCAGTTTGGAGGCCCTTGAAGAGTACGCAACACTTTTACAAGTTGAATGCAGAAAAGTATCAACTCACTGAAGGTCAGCGCATAGAACGAAATCGACGTGGACTATGTACTTGCGGCGCACCGTCGCCCCTGCAGTCACCGCAAAGAAGCCCATATAAAATACAGGTGATGCTGTTCTGTTCGCTAGGTCATTGTTGACATTTTGTATATAAACCTGTTACATTTTATAATGTGTTGTCATTTCTAACGCTTACGTTTAGTGCGTAAATACTTTTTACGCACCCTGTACATACTACTGTAGCTATACCATTTTTACGTTGAATTGGACACTCTTCCAAGCTAACCTAAGATTTCTCAAATAAAAGCGAACCCTTCCAAATTGAAATAAGGTGTATCTACATTAAACTAAAAACTTCTCAAAAATGTTAGAATAACTTTTTTGTTAAAGGAAAATTTTAGTATAGTTTTCTTTGAATTTTTAATTATTTACTTCCTAACAACAGAACAAACTATTTGAAAATTTATAAAAAAATTACTTTTCGAGGAAAAGCAACTTAAAGCATGTTTTGAAGTGCAGGAAAGCGGCCACTTAACATTGCCAAGACAGAGATTGCGCCACGCCCTGTCCGAAACTTTGCGATTTTTATTCGATTGATAGCAGGATTTCTGTTTGCATGCAGTTTCACATCTGAAAGTGCACATGATAAACAATTGTAAAAAACACATATTCTGCCTTTCTTTCTACATGTAAGCAATATTTAAACTATCAATCAAATAAACGTTGCGTTGAACTTTTTGAGTGCATGGCACGGTCTAGTCGTTTAATGCAGGACATGATTGCTACTTTGCTGTTTCTTGTTGCAAAATTTGATTTATATTTTTTTTTCTCAAAAAAATAACAATTTTGCAAAATTATTTCACTCATTCGGCAGCTGAAGTAAAAAAAATTTAAAAAAAGGTTTTTCCAAGCTTTCCTTGAACAAAAATTATTTTAACCATCTTGTAGAGTCTTTAATTTAATCGTTTGATTTGAGGAGTGTCCAATTCAACGTGAAAGTGGTATATATTCTCTATATACTCAACGCACTACTATATACTCCAGACTACTGTATATCTAGCATTTTCACATCGAATTGGACACTTCCATGCTAGCTTCAGGACTTTTGAAATGCAAAATCTTCCAAATCAAAACGACCTTCAGGCTGGTTAAACTAGAGAACCAATAAGATGGTTAGAATAATATTTGTTCAAGGAGGATTTGGTATAACTTTCTTTGATTTTCTTGGTTTACCTGTCCCAATAAGTGTAATTAAAAAAATATTTTAAGAGAAAAATAAATTAAAACCTGTTGCGGAGCACAACAAAGAAACGAGCATATAGGCCTTAAAAGACCAGATCGTGCCATGCACTCAAAAAGTTTGCCGCAACTTTTATCTTACTGATAGCGTAAATGACATATACATAAACCATCAAAGTGAGGATATGAGCGTTCTTCACAGTTGTAGTTGTAATAGCGTCTGCAGTTGTGAAACTTCATGACAGAAAGAATTCTGCTATCAATCGAATAAAAATTGCGAAGCTTTGGATGACGGCATGGCGTAATCTCAATGTCAGCAATAAAAAATGGCCGCCTTTTCTGTTCTTTAAAACAAGCTATAAACAATTGCTTTTCTCCAGGAAATAATTTTTTCATAACATTTCAAAGAATGTGTTCACTTACTGGATAGATGAATTAAAACTTTAAGGAAAGTCACACTAAAATTTTAATCTTAAACAAAAAATTATTCTAACATTTTTAGAGAATCTATAGTATAAAAAAAAAAACTCATTATAATTGGGAAAAGTTCGCGCTCATTACGATTGGGAAAAATTCACTTTGATTTAAAAGTCTTAGGCTAACTTATATGTGTGTACAATTGGATTAGAAAAGTGTCCAATTTTATTTGAATAGCGCCCAATTTGTTTTGAAAAGTGTCCAATTCGACGAAAAAATGCATATATATAAGGATAAATAAATAAACAAATAATATAATAGTTTGCTGATGGGTCCCACGAGGTGTGGATGTTGCGTTCGATGAAACACCGCCGGTGAGCATTCCCGCCCGGTCAGAGGGAGGTGCGGGTTCGAGTCCCGCCTGGCGCTAGAAGTTTTGATCGCAACAAAACATCGTTGTAACACCTTACATCTTCGGTACCAGCCAATTGAGGCTTAAAGAAACTGATTTGAATATAATAGTTTGCTGTCCATACTGCTGACGATGTCAGACGGTCAGAGCTGACCCTTCCTACTAGGATAGGTTCAAGCATTCCTTTTGAATGAGAATCCTGACCACAAAGATGTGAAACCCTTTTAAACACATGAGTTCCCTTTCAAAATCGAATTCTCAGTGGGCTTTAAAAAATTTGAAATCTACATAGTAAGCAGAGTTAATCTATTTACACGGGAAAAACATCCTCTGACGCTAGATTAGGAAGAAAGGTGGCGAAGCGAAAGTAATAGAGTCGACATGTAGCTTCCTGGTAGGTCACGGAACGGTCAGGTCAAAGCAGTGGGTAGCGGGTATCCTTGGGAGTGAACTGCGGCTTCCCGAGTCTGGAAAGAGGCAGCTAGACGGTGATATGCATAGCTGAGTACCTAATTGGCAGTCAAAGGCAGCATCTCAATTAGCTGGGGGCGATCGATCAAATTTTTCTATAAAGTGTTATTAGCCTGTCCGGAAAATTCTCAGCGTTTTGTGGTACTGTTGTGGTACTGCATATTAGGGTGGGCCAAAAGTAATGAGACAAATTCAACAAATTCCTTTATCTCTTTATAACTCAATTACAACTCAACGGTGCTGAGGAATGTATTCGCCATTAAGGTCAGTGACCTTGCTGCCATCGATCAGCCAACTTCCTGATCCCATCCTTCCAGAACTGCTTGGGTCTGGTGCTGATCCACTGCTCGTTATGGTTGTCGAGGTCTGCTTGGGTCCTTGTGTCCGTTCCGACCATGAAGTCCTATATATGTACTTAAGAAGTAGTGGAAGTTGCATGGAGAGATGTCCGGCGAATACGGTGGGTGAGGCATGTGAACGTAGCCCAGCTGGCCAAGCTTATCCGTGGTTACCACGGATAAGCTTGGCCAGCTTGTTCCCGATGGGGTGCGGCGTTGTCGAAGAGGAGAACCTTCTTGAAGCGCGGCGAATGAATAAAAGCGAGTCACCGGCCCATCACTTCTATTTCGTTCACCATGGCCTTGGAGTCCGTAGTCGTGCTTTTGGAACACAGCTTCCAGTATACCGGTCCATGGGCGCGGACTCAAGAGCTCAGAAGGTGCTTCTCGCCGTGAACATCCCTCCGAACGAATGTCGGTAACAGGTCACCAGGCCTCACCCAGACTCGCTGCTTGGCAGGGTTAAGTTAGAAGACGTACTTCTCATCTTGCGTGACTATTGAGTCTAGGCTGCTTGGGGTTGGGAATTGGGCGAGATTTGCGCGACACAGGTCGACTCGTCAAACTGGGATTTTGTCATGAGACAGACTGGGGTTTTGGCATGCTTCTGGGAAGGGCAAAAGTCGTCAATTCTCAGTTGGCCTTCAGTAAGTAGCAAACAAAGATACAAATACGAGAAGCACGAAACCGGACTCCAGTCACGAAATATATGGGCACGGCATGGAAGGTCTCACTACTTTTGCCCCCCCCCCCCCAATATTTTTGGTTCGCCTATTGTTAAGTAAAAATTCAACTTGCATTGCGCATTATTGCAGTATTCTGTATAGATTTTTGTCTATATCACTATATAATTTATGCTTGAACGTTGTTTTATATTTCTGTTTTTGAAGGGCCATTTGAGGTATGTCGAATGAGCAATTCCGAACGAAATTTTGTTTCAACATCAAATTGGGACGATCCGCAGCCGAGACAGCTCGACAAATCAATCAAGTGTGGGGTCTAATAGTGTGGGAGAAAACACTATGCGCCAGTGGTTCGGTTAATTTCGGACAGGAGATTTCAGCCTCGAAGATACCCTGCAGCGGTCGATCGAGAGCAATCCTGGACGACGAGTTGATGGAGTTGGTGGGAGCTAAACCTTGCCAAGCAGTTCGCGGAATCGCGGAAGAGCTAGACGTCACCAAAACAGTTGTTGCGGATGCTTTGAGACGCCTTGGGAAGGTGGAAAAGCTCAAAAAGTGGGTGCCCAACGGATTGAGTGAGCGGCAAAAATTGTCACGTTTTGAGATTTGTCTTCTCCACTTTTACGCAACAAACCCCATCTCAAGACCTGGGGTTTTTCGAGAATGCCATTATTCAAACAACTTTTTAACCGGTTTTGAAAAAAATGGCGAATTCGGGCTCCCGAATCGGTGTCGGATCCAGTGTCTAGTTTGAAGTGGAACGACCAAGACGTAAGACTCTTATTTCATCATGTCGACCAAGACCATCCGTGGAAACTCGCAGTTTTAGAAACCTTCCGTTATGGGAGTTCCTCTGTGGCCAGTTCCACAGCGACATCGACCACATCATCTTTAACTACAAGTGCTGCCTGACCAACCCAAGTATTCGCCAAGTTCTACACGGAATCGTACCGCCGTCCCCTTTCGCGCGAGATACCGTTTTCGCGTCAAGCAGAGAAGGTCGGGAAGTTCAAGAAGAGGAGTTCCAGAACGACCATCAACTGGGACCTCTACACCTCTCTTGCCGGCCTTTGGGAAGACACCGTCATGGACAACATCGACGAGGAATACGACCACTTCGTGCACCATTTCCGCGATAGTGCTAAGGGAGCCGAGAGCTTGAAGAGAACCACGAGGCGTCTGTCTCCGGAAACTCTCGCGCTGATACGCCAGCGTGGAGCAGAACGAGTGACGTCCGAGCTTGCGAAGCTGTGCATAGCTGCGATAAAGGAGGATCTTAAGGAGAGAAGGGCGGAAGTGTTGGTTCAACACCAAGATGACCGATCTCCGACGTCCTGACGAAACAGTCACCTCTTCCAGAAGAACCATGGAGAAGGTGATCCAGGAGTTCTACCACTTTGTGCTCCCTTCCGGGATCCGATCCATCTCGTCGGTGAAGAAACGTAGAGTACCCCTTAGCGACAGGATCAGACCCGAACACCTGAAGAACCTCCCGCCAACACTCATCAACACCTTGGCGCGGCTCTTCACACGCTACCTGTCGGAGTGCAAGGTACCATCTCAGTGGAAGACCAGCAAAACCGTCTTGCTGTACAAGAAGGGAGACGTGCACGACATTGGCAACTATCGCCCGATCTGCCTGTTGTCCGTAGTCTACAAGCTGTTCACTCGAGTCATCCTGAATAGGATTAGTAGAACGCTGGACGAAGGACAGCCATGCGAACAAGCAGGATTTCGGAGAGGATTCAGCACGATCGACCACATACACACCATTACGAAGCTCATCGAAGTGTCGCGAGAGTACAAGCTGCCGCTGTGCCTTACGTTCATCGACCTGAAAAAGGCATTCGTCTCCGTCGAAACTGAAGCGATCGTCGAATCCCTGCTCACTCAGGGCGTTCCTACTCAGTACATCAGAGTCCTTCGAGAGCTGTACAATGTTCTAATGCGATGGATACGACCGTTAAAACTGACCACATGCTAGAGTTTTCTCCCTTGCTCAGACGGTGCTCTCCTCCTGTAATGCATCGCCCAACCGAAGATTATCTCGCATTCGCATGAGACCAATTTCTAACAAAAAAAAATCAGAGAAAAAAGAGCAATATGGAAAACAAGAAGAGAAAACGAATAGATCTTATAAGCTCAATGGGAGAACAAAATGTGTGGCGCAAAAGCAAGGAAGTAATTGGCGAAAAAAGAGACACAAACAATTAAGAAAAGTCGTCTTACAACTGCACCAGATAAGCACGACAACTACATAGTAACCGTCGATTTGCAGCATCGACCATGCAGAGAACAGCGCCTGAACGGCCGGCGATCATACAACGGGGTAATAGGATTAACGACGGCAGATCATCGGTGCAGGGCCAGAATCATTTGTAGGGGGCCATTGTCCCTTCAGGGAATTTTCCGGTGGGCGAGTTGAGGAAGACTGGTTGATAGGATCTACATAGAGAAGAACTGCTTTATGTTTCACGACTTTTTCGTGTTCTCCTAAAGGTACCGCACTTCAGTTTTGAATCGCGTGGACTTCTTCGATGCATAGAGAAGTGTTTTTGGATTATTTATATATTCATGACATCAGCTAAGTATCTATGCCCAATTTATAGTATCTTATACCCAATTTACTTAATTATAATACAAAAAATATAAAATACCGATATAGTATCACTGCTCCTATAAAACAATGAGCTTTTAATGTTAAACATAACATTAAATTGGGAGCAAAAGGTGTACAGGGTGCGTAAAAAGTATTGACGCACCTACTTTTTGTTTCAGCTCCAGCTTTCTGTTTCTACCCCTCTAGGTTTTTATGTGTTATTTTTGTTGTCTCTATTGTGCTCAAAAAAAAAACACTCACGAAAAAACTGAAGAAACATGATCGTCAACGTTACGGTGGCCCTTTTTTGTCTGTTACCCAGACAGCTGAATACTTCCTTAACAAGAGAATTTGGCGCTGTTCGAAACGGTTGGTGAGGAAAGAGGTCAGCAACCCAAACGTCAGCCACGGCTCTGTCATAACAGATGATGATTACAAGATGTTCAAGCACGATAACGTTCAACTCCAAAATTGTCAACCTCTGTCCCATAACGGCAAACAGATAACGCGCGCAGGTGTGAACAGCTTCTCAGGCGAGCACAGCTTAAACGTGAATCCGCTGGATTACTCTTTCTAGGTGATTTTGAAGAATGAGGTCTGTGCTACTTTCAACAGAAGTGACCAGTCGCAGAAGGCTACCCTGTTCGAAGCACGGAACAAAATGCAAGCGAATACTTGCGGCGCGTGCTCATGAATTTTTCCGCCGTTTTCGCTCCTGTATTCACAGTAAAGGAGCCAATGTCAATTACGACTTATTCTGTCGTGTTTGCAAGATCATTTTCCATATTTCTCCAATGAATATTTTAAAACTTACTGCGCAATACTATTTCCACAACCGCCATTTACTGCGTCAATACTTTTTACGTACCCTGTATTTCGACGGATAGTGATAAGGATATATTTGATATATTTTAACATAAACATAGTCGGTTTTGTTTTATTTTACCTCTTACAAAAATTTGTAAGACTTTAAAATGAAATACATACATTTTTTATAAATTTAAAAATAAATGAATAGCTAAATAAAATAATATCTTACTTCATTAAAATACTAATTTCAAAAAATATGATTAATTATGATTAAAAAATTAAAAACATAACAATTCAATTTCAAAAATATAGATTAACAAAAAGAACAAAAATCAAATATAATTAAAAATTAAATTAGGAGAATTTAAAAATATATATGTATATGTATGTATGTATGTATGTATGTATGTATGTATGTATGTATGTAGGTTTATATGTATGTGTGTACATGTATATGTATATGTGTGTATATGTGTGTATGTGCCCTTGTTATCAGTGCCAGGCAAAGTATTCTGCACCGTATTGTTAAGAAGGCTTCGAGATGCAATTGATGATCGTCTGCGGGAGGAGCAAGCTGGATTCAGAAACGGAAGATCGTGTTGCGATCAGATTTTTACGCTACGCAACATAATCGAACAGTGCCTGGAATACCGCTACCCGCTCCACATAAACTTCGTCGATTTTAAGAAGGCTTTTGATAGTGTCCACCGCGAGTCACTGTGGGAAATACTCAAGCTCTATGGGGTCCCTACGACCTTCGCCGAGATATTCAGAAGTCTCTATCAAAATTCCATGTGTTGCGTGAAGACAACGCTTGGAAAGTTACTTTGAGGTCACCACAGGAGTCAGGCAGGGATGTGTTCTCTCGCCGTTGCTATTCAACGTCGCCCTCGACTTCGTAATGAGAAGAACGACAGCCGAAGTACAGGAAGGCATTCCTTGGTTTAGAGGACGACTTATGGATCTGGACTTTGCTGATGACATCGCCGTATTCGCTGAGGACGATGATAAGTTACAAAGAATTACAGAACGCCTTAGCCAAGAAGCAGGCAACATTGGACTCCGAATTAGTCCCGAAAAGTCAAAGGTCATGTGCGTAGGAATTGCGAGCCTAAGGGACGCCATCTACATAGGATCGGACCGCTTGGAAGTAGTGAACAGCTTCACCTACTTGGGAAGTATGATCGCCAATGATGGAGATGCTGAGACCGACGTTCGTTGTAGGATCGCGAAGGCGACAGCAATATTCCGAAGGCTCAGACCACTGTGGACGTCGTCCTCTATTTCAAACAACATAAAGCTGCGTTTGTATTCGTCGATAGTCGTCCCAACTGCAATGTACGCTAGTGAAACATGGAAGGCGTCAACTAGTATCATCAGACGGGTAAACGCGTTCCATTGCAAATGTTTGCGGCAAATTATGAGGATACGTTACACGGACCACGTGACGAACGAAGAAGTGTTGCGGCGCTGTCACTCAAGGTGCCTCTACGAAACCGTTATGCAACGTCGACTTCGCCTGGCCGGACACATCCTGCGTATGCCGGAGCACCGACTGCCGAGATCAGCCATGCAATGGACTCCGCCAGGAAAACGAACTAGAGGACGCCCAAGAAACACGTGGCGTCGCACGCTCATGAATGACCTAAAGGTTATGAATATTTCTAGGCAGGAGTGCGAAGAAATAGCCCAAGACAGGCAGCGGTGGAAAGACCTCGTCGCCCTATGCGCTCAACAGCACGGGAGGAACTAAGTACTAAGTACTAAGTAAGTGTGTATGTGCGTACTCATATATCCATTTGTGTATATATATATATGTATATATATATGTATATATATATATGTATGTGCATGTGTTTATGTGTATGTATTTATATGAAATTTATTTAGTGGATAGTAACGATGTGTTAATGGTTTTGAAATATGGTACAATTGTATTAAAATATAAGTGTTAACTGTAGTTTCATTTGTAAAATTTAGTTGTTAGTACAAGTTACAACACAATTGTAACAACGCAATTTAAAAAATATATCTCCTAATGCGGTACTAACAACTAAATTAACTAGTCACCTTCTTCACTGATGAGGCTCGGGGTAACTAATTATAAACATGTCTTGAATGAAGGTAGATGCGAAACAAAACATCTTGAAGTTGTTGTTAGCTGTCGTTGTTTTGGATGTTATTGTCCTTTAATTAAGATTGTTGTGTCGTTGTATTTCATGTCGTTGAAGAGCTATATGTATATAAAAGACAATTTTAACTTCAGTAATTGATAATATAATAAATATTTGAACAATTTTACACATAGATTTACAACTAATTCTATTCTACTAAGTACTTTTCTCTATGAAAATCCACACCTCCCCACCATTATTGTGGCCAGGATAAATGACATCTTTGGTCAATCCCTCTGCGGGTCGCGCCACACATCCTACTTCTACATCCCGGAGGTAGATAGAGCCGTATTTGGCATATACAATGACTTAAGGCGGCCGCCGATGAACAAGTCAGCGTCTTGCACTTCTCAGACAGGTCTCTCGACAGATGAAAGAAAGGCTTGTTGGCTTGAGCGGTCCCGAACTCGAGCCTCGATTCGGAGTGCACACGATAGCCAGCGCCTCATCCGACTGCGCTCCGCGCACCTTTCGATAGAAAGGTTCATGTTTGACCGGGACATAATAATATATAGTTTGAATGAGGGCTGGGGATAGCGAGGAGAATAGCAAGACGTTATTCGAGTTATGCAGCCGCTGAAATGTTTCCATTATCACATTTCATCGAACGACCGACAACTGCTTAATGTCACACAATGTGTAAACCGTCTTTGAGGCGCTGGAAAGTGTTTTAGGTACATGGAAATGGAAATGGAGAAATGGAAATAAGGGTTCTATCCCTCAGAGACACGTTTAACTCATATTTAAAAACTCTATAATGAAGAAGCGGTTAGCTGGTCTGGATGTGCAATGAAGGATAAAACGCTGAAGAAAGAAAGAAAAGTAGAGAGAAAAAAATAAATAAGGACTATAACAGATCTAGCTAGAAGGAACTGCTTTCACCGAAAATCTGGGAATTTCAAAAGTAAAGGCCATAGGCCGATAAACGAAGATAGTTTAAAAGGATAAAGGAATAAAGGACAGCGTTAATCAATCCTTCTTGCGATGCGCCACGCATCCTACTTTTATGGAATGTTGGCGATATGAGTGCAGATTTGACCCATGGGCCAGCCGATGTACAATTCAGAGCTTTATCCTTCCCATACCAGTCCAGAACTACTTCACTAACACCGGAGGTATGGAATGTTTTGTTGTCCTGGGCGAGAAATCCGTAGCAGGACCTGAAATCGGCTGTACGCGACAGCGGGCGCCTCTTCCAACTGCGCTACCACGCGCCTTCCTAGGTTAGAACGGGAGAGGAGAATCTTTCAGGCCTCTGAACAAAAAGCCGCAATAAACTTTGTCTATAATATTGGTTCGTGATGAAGCATTCCAATCAGTGGGCATAACAAATAATGGCACTATTGTACTTTCACAACTCCACGAGTCGAGGAGAGGTCGAAAAAAAAATTTTCGCCCAAACTTCGGCTAAAGCCCCCACAGACTTCTGCGGCGTCGCCGCTGCCCTATGCTTGACCATATCCGCCAGCGACGCCGCCGGTGCCGCCGGCCGGCGGCACCGGCGGCGTCGCTGGCGGAAATGACTTGAATCATTCCACCCGGCGGCGCCGCTCCAGCGTCTGTCTGTCTGCGCTCTGCGCTCTGCCCTTTCGCGGCGGGATCCAGAGCGGAGATGGTCGATGCGGGCGCGCGATCGTCATCGGGGCGCGTTATTGTTAAGCACCAGTCGGTCCCGACTGGAAACAGTACAGCACCTCGCCGTCACCGCTCCCACTGATGATGAGTCAAGCTCAGCGGTTTCGCCATTCGCTCAGCACAGCCGCTCGGCGGCGCCGCTCAGCGGTTTCGCCGTTCGCCGTCGCCGCTCGACGGCGCCGCTCGGCGGCGCCGCAGAAGTCTGTGGGGCCTTAAGGGGGTTATTTGGGGTGCTGATTACGAATCTGAGATCCGTTTTTCGTTTTACGCGGGGGTACGGTAGGTTACGGTAGGTACGGGTGACTAAGGCTGCCAAGGTCATGATCACCGATTTCGACCAAACTTCGGCTAGGGGGTTATTTGGGGTGCTGATCACGAATCTAAGATCCGTTTTTCGTTTTACGCTGGAGTACGGTAGGTTGCGGGTAAGGAACGCTTCAGGGCGGGTTGCTGGTGGTAGCCTGAATATCTGAAGAAGTATCTCACCTTTGCACAGCAGTTGTGGCGGCATCTATCCAGCTTCTAAGGGAAAACGTTAATAATAGAACCTCAAATAACCCCCCTAGCCGAAGTTTGGTCGAAATCGGTGATCATGACTTTGGCAGCCTTAGTCACCCGTACCTACCGTAAAGTACCGTACCCCCGCGTAAAACGAAAAACGGATCTCAGATTCGTAATCAGCACCCCAAATAACCCCCCTAGCCGAAGTTTGGTCGAAATCGGTGATCATGACTTTGGCAGCCTTAGTCACCCGTACCTACCGTAACCTACCGTAATCGGCCGTAATTTCGAAAACGGATCTCAGATTCGTGATCAGCACCCCAAATAACCCCCCTAGCCGAAGTTTGGGTGAAAATTTTTTTCGACCTCTCCTCGACCCGTGGAGTTTGAAAGTACAATAGTGCCTAAATAATAAATAAGTAAGCAAACAAATTAAAGAAAAAATATCGTGCGAAAGGTTTAATAAGGTTTGTCCTGGAATCTCTCATTTACTTTTTATTATTCGTGTTGAATTGCCTGTATGGTTGTATTTTCGTGTCACAGGTTGTTTGAAGTAGTTGTTTCAAACGCTGTTTACGCTTTCGAAGGTCAGCGACGCTGTCGCTTGGGCCAAGACGGCGAAAATTAGGTGCGTCGGCCGCTTCGCAGTCACCCGCTGGACGAGAGCCGTCACCGAATGAATTTTGCGGGATGTCCAGAAAACTCCGATACGCCCACCAGTGCGTTGGTCGGACTTCTTCGTGAAAGCCCTGAACGAACGATATTACGACGCTGTCGTGCCTCGGGCTGGCCACCACCGGCATCGGTAACAGTGGTCCAGATCCAAGGCCACGTGGGTAGCAGTATCGGTTGGACTTACAACACGCTCATGCTCTTCTTTCCAGCCACGCGGCACCAGCTACGTAGGGCTCTGTTGCCCCAGCCGAACCAGAGGGACGAAACTGCGAATGTTTAGCTCCCTGGCGCCTATGACTCTGCGCCCCTTCCCCGCACGTCTCTGCGCCTTCCCTTCTTCTCATAGTATTGCGTGTAATAAAGATGTTAGTCTCATCAGTCTTCTCGTAACCCCCTCCCCAGACACAGATGATCACACAGATTTAATATACTACGCATGTTACTACCCCTTGGGAATACACATAACTACGAGTTACGCAACCTGCCCTCCTACACTCACTGGGGAATCCCACACAACAGCCCGCTAGGGTACGGCGAGATCCTGCCTGGGCGTGTGTCCACAACGCGGTGCTCCTCGCCTCGCACCTGTGGTTACCTCTTCCTGGTGTCCATGCCAGGGACGTTCCTCATCCTCGTCGTAACTGCGCTTCTCCTCGTCGTTGCTGCGGGTGACTCGGCTCGCTACGGAATCATGGCGTCTAGCGGATAGTGAAGAGAGGACGGCGGAAGGACATGACCGTTTGGGATGGCGGCAGACAGGATACTGAAGCCCGCGCGCGCGGGATTCATACTTCCTCGAAGCGGATCGATGCTGCATATTCGACGGCTTGCACGGCGGGACCAACAGGGTGCAGAGACTCTGCGTCCTTGAAGAGTCGTGGCGAAAGTCACGACAACGCCCTTTGGGCTCGAGCGAGTAGGGTCCATTGGAGCATTCTGGCATGCGACAGTGACGAATGGAGACGCTGCTGGCACTAGGTCGAGCAACTCGATGATCAAGGAGACGACCTGTGACACAGGTGATATTCATTAAGACTTCTTGAAACCTGGCGAAACTATCAAGGCAGAGATGTACTGTGGTAAATTAGATGTAGCTCACTAAAAGTTGCTTGAAATGCGTCCTGCACTGGTGAATCAAAGAAGACCGATCCCTCTCCAAGAGACGTCCGTCCGCATGCCTCACTGCTGACCATCCAAAATGAAACCAGTTAAGATATAAAGATTGCCACAGCCTGCTTATTCATTGGACCAAGATGTGGCTTTCAAACACCTCGATGATTTCTTAAAGGAGGAAGTCTTTTCCAACAAAGCAGATATCGAAGTTGCCTTCAAGTGTTTCATGGTTTCTAGGAATTCAGATTTCTTCTGAAGTGGAATTAATGCCAGGCATATCGTTAGCAGAAGTGCATTGATTGCCAGGGGATATAGAGCAATAAACCGTATTTTCAGCTGAGATATTAAATACACCGTAAAATTGCCGTCGAAAATCGGACAAAACTAATGTGGCATTCTAGCACAGAGTAGGATGAACTGCCGACGATTGCAGGTAATATCCCTTCCTTTCGCCATTGATACTAGTTATCGAGACGTGTTTTTGTCATTGTATTTCTCCGCTTACCTTGCCCGTCAAAACATCCAGTATCTATTCTCGTAGAGGCTGCTTGAATACAAACATCTACTTGTCAACAGAAACTTGTGGAATTAAGCCTAGTTGTAGGGAAAATGTTGACGGCGAGCATCCGATGAACACGACGACGACGGCTCGCCCGATGGGAGACGATCGTATAAGCTGGACAAAAGTCCCGTGTATTATTTTGCCATAGCGACGAGATGACACGGCCCAGTAGACAGGCTGACTGCTGGCTGCTAAGCCGATTAACTGTCGCCATTCAGAACTCCGAGCCGCCTGTCATCATCAACAGCAGCCCGCCCTGCTAGCCGCTGCCTGTCGGAAGAAGACGTAATTGCATATGAGATCTCATTAAGCGCATGACAGGACTTCAGATGTCCTCGTTTCTTGCTGATGCATCGGAAGTATGCAAAGGCAATGCATATTGAGATAGTGGTGGAAGTGTTTCTCCCCCCCCCCCCCCCCCCCCAGACAGGCCTCCACGGCTTGTCACAGACTTTACAGAATCATTTCGGACTTGCATGTTGAACTACAGTAGGTCCACAAATAGAAAAGTACATGGACGCGAAAAAATTGAACTAGTCGTTAATGTGGCCTACATGGGGATGCGGAAACGACCCAGACCTGGACGTGCCACCCCGAGTCTCTAAAGTTCTTGTGTTATTTATTGTGATTGGCTGACTCGCTATCAATTTTACATGCTTGCCAAACTAGCGACTAGTAACGAAAATTTAATAAAGTCGTGAGTTTCTAGTCGCCAATGTAGGCAGCAATGGTAGATGGATAACGCGCCAGCCAATCAGGGGCCACGCCTAATGGGCATACTAGTCGGATGGTTGAGTACGGTAAGTACACTGTTGGTTGGCAAGTTCGGTGGGTGTCCTGATTATGTTTAGCTAACGTGTTTCCACTTGTGAGCGCTGCCCACATTCTCGACATGAATCAGCCGCCGTTATTCGCTGTGCATTCAGCCTTAACGTGGAAACGTGGAGAAAAGCTTGGCCAACACAATGACTTGTGGTGGCTAGCCGATGGGCAGTGTTTTATTTTTCTAGGCAAGTCGGGTGCCAGGTCTACCCGTCCATTAACATGGGCAACAATAGGAAGGAAGAACTATTAAGAAGGAGGAAGGCTGCGTTGTCGGCCTATGGGCCTCGCAAGGAAGCCATCGACCAACTCACGGATCCTGATCTACGCGCCCACCTGTTCGATTTAACCGTCCTCCCAGCACTCTGCTACGCCGCCGAAACGTGAGCTGACACTGCGTCCTCGTCGAAGTCCTTGCGTACTTCTCACACAGCGCTAGAAAGATGTCTTCTCCTGTTCAGCCGGTTATCACAACTCCGAGCTGGCCTTCACAGTTCCGATTTAGGCGCGATGTCACGACTAAGAGACCCGGTGGAATACACATCGAAGATGAAGCACCGATGGGCCGGTCATATCGTGCGGAGCAGGGACGACCGCTGTACAATAAGAACAGCGGAGTGGATTCCAAGAGTGTGCAAGCGTCAAGCGTAGGAAGATCACCAACGAGATGGTCAGATGTGTTCGTTGGAATCATCGAAAGGCAGCGTTCGTTGCCAAACTCTAATTCAGAAACGGCTGACGATCGTGGTCGTCGTTCCAATCGAGCATCATGGATGACGATTGCGAGAAAAAGAAACAAACGGCAATTGCGTTGGGGCCCGCACGACCAATGAGGACGAGCCGTCTAAGTATCTAGGTAAGTAAGTCGGGTGCCTGGTACGAGGAGCGCAGTTGGAGGAGGCGCAGGCTGTCGCGTGGATATCGAGGTTGTTGGTTCGAATTTTTCGAACAGGCCAACCAAGGCATCTATCCGTTCGCGATCGCTAATAGGCACCAGACCTCTCCGGGAAGGATAAAGCAGCAGCTTGTGCCGCCTACCGATACCGGGCTCCTCGTTCGGATTTCCCGCCTAGGCTAACCAAGCCTTTCATCCCTCCGATCGGTGAATTGGTACTAGATTTGACCGGAAAGGATACAGCGCTGACTTGTTCATCGGCAGGCCACCGCAAATCATTGTGTGGTCAAAATACGCACTAAAATCGCCTCAACGACATCCCATAGAAGTAGAATGCGTGGCGTTCCTCAAAGGGATCGTGCAACGACGTCATTTGTCTTTATCCTTATCAAGTTATAAGCTCTCTCACGCCGCGCTTGTGCCAGTTACTTCGCAAAGAGTGATAGGAACACAAAAACAAGCTTTCTAAAAATGAAGAGTAAATAATACTCTAGTGGAACCCAAAAGGAATGAATACCAACACAAATTAGCAAAACTAGTGCTTAAACAAACCACAGAAAATCATAGGACAGAGGAAAAAAGGAAGGAATGTTTGCTCGGAGATGATACCGATACGTTCCTATAATATTCGTCATTGTAAAGTTTAAAAAAATGCTACAAGAAATAAAAATTGAAAAATACTAAAAATAAAAACACTAGGTCCGGTTTTCAGAAAATTCGACTGACTGCTTCTTGGAAAGCTAACTGGCCACCAAATCCAATTGAAAACTGACATATCTACAGGGTGCGCCAAAATTATGGCGACAGCACATGCGCGAACAATTGGCCTCTTATTCGCAGCGCCTGCTTTTTCTATGCTTTTATTGCTTTTACTGTGTTAATCTGTTTATGCCTATCTCAATCAAGCATAAAAATAAGTAGTTTTTCAACATGTCGAAACCTTCTTACTACCGTGCTTCAACCATTGAACTTTACCATCAAGGCTTCTCGGTACGCGATATTCACCAGCGTTCGTCGAAGTGTTCTATATAGATCCATCAGACCATCAGCTTCGAAGACCTGGGAACCGGGGATGCTAGATCCGGATGAGGAAGACACGTATCTGTGACAACTACGGAAGACATAAGGAAGATACATGGACGAATTCACAGAAACTCGGTCCACCGGATGTCGCCAGAAATGGAGATCAAGAAGAACTATTTGGATCTTCTGAAGGAAGAACTGTTACCCTGGGCTAGTGCTTACTTTGGAAACCGCTCCTGGACCTTTCAAGGGGACAGAGCTCCAGCTCGCAAAGCTGGTGCAGCTGCAGGACTGGTGCAAAGGGAAGTTTTCGGACTTCATCAGCTTCCACGAGTGGATAGCAAACTCTCCAAATCCCATGGATTCACATTTGGAGAGTTTGCTATCCACTCGTGGAAGCTGATGAACCGTCTGGGCAGTTCTGGAAGCCAAAGCTTGCCAAAAACCTCACCGCTCCATGGATTCATTGAAGGAAGCTCTCCAGAAGGCGAGGCATGAGCTCGGCGCGCCATGCTTTCGTGCCGCCGTCGATGCTTTGCCGAATCGTCTCGAAGCCTGTATCGACGCCGATGGAGATGTATTCGAATCTCAATGTTACGTATAGTTCGCAATGGACTAATAAACGTTATCGCTTCGTTGGTTTCTCGAAAGTTCTGTTTTTTTTTTCTCGCTTTCGGCGATTCGAATACCTCTTCGCCATAATTTTGGCGCACTCTGTACTACTCAAAAAAGTACGGAACAGGGCAGCGATGCTAAAGATGGCCGCTCTCCTCCATCACCCAACCTTATGAATCTATCCCTTCCAGTTTTCATGCGCTGGATGAGAACGCGAACACGTAGACGTTCAGGTAGAAAATGTCGGTGAGATGTTGTCGTCGACACCGTGCCCTAATAATAGCAACGATGTCGTCAGCGCTATTCAGGAGAATCCCCATATGATCCGCCAGTAGTGGAAAACAGGCAGAGTTGTGTACTGTCGAGTGTAGATGGGAAGCTAGAGACCCTTCCCCAGAAGATGAAGTGGGGGGAATGACATCGCATAGATGTCGCATAGGAATACTGATATCACGAGTAAGTGGTGATAAGCCACTGGTAAGGAGATGTCGTTCCAGCATTCATTCAAGAGATCTCCAAAGGAGGCTTATAATGAAAAGAATGTTTCTTAGTGGATTACAGATCTATTCAAAGGAGCTCTCAAGAGACTGCGCTCTTTGGTCTTTCTTCGCTGGGATTAAATGAAAAACGCGAAAGCTTCTTAATAGAGTTGGCGACTTATACTAAACTAGAATAATCTGAGCGTCGATTAGGAACAAATATTCCAATATTTCCTCTCTTAGTTCGAAAAAGGATCCTTTTGATGTTTTCATGGTTCACAAAATCGTATCAGGGAATCGGTTGCATTCGACTTTTCGGTATTGCTCCGTTTATCACTCGTGGAAGACAGAACAGAATCGCCTTTGACGGAGCTAAAAAACTCACTTAGAGCTAATTTTCCTGTGAACAGAGCTAGCTCATTGTATCTTAAACTTGACCACACGTTTCCCTAACAGCCTGGCATCAAACGTAAAGCCTCGATCTTCATTTCGAAGCCTTAGTGTACCGGCATATCGTTCTCTTCGTTGGTTAACATGTTTTTATTCCTTTTTTAGTGTGAGTTTCTTTTCCGTAATCAAATTGGACACATACCAAATCCAATTGGACCCCATACTAAGCTAGGATAAGACTTTTGAAATCTAAGCAAACTCTTCCAAATTAAGATGAGCGTCTCCTTTATTAACCAAGAGACTCTCCAATAAAGTCAGAATTTTTTTACTCTAGGAAAATTTTAGTATATCTTTCTTTGAAGCTTTAATTCACCCACCCAATAAATGAAGGCGTTGTTTGAAATTTTATAAAATTTTCATATTTTAAGAAACAATAACGGTTCAAAGCTTATTTCAAGAAAGGCCGCTATTTTTTAGTGTCAAAAAGCGCCATGCTCTCTACCGAGGCGGCGCAATTTTTATTCGATTGACAGCAGAATTTCTGTTTGCATACAGTTTCACACCTGAAAGCGGTGCAACATAAATAATTGTAAAAACACACAAATACCATTTTCACGATGAATTGGACACTTCTAAAATCAAATTGGACAATGATCTAAGCTAACCATAGACTTCAAATCAAAGAGAACTTTTTCAAAACAGAATCAACTTGTCCTACATTAAGCTAAAGACTCTCCAAAAATGTTAGAATAATTTTTTGTTCCAAGAAAATTGTAGTATAACTTTCTTTGAAATTTTAATTTACTTCCCAATAAGAGGACACATAGTTTGAAGGTTTATAAAATATATAATTTTTGAGAAAAAAAATGAATAAAACTAGTTTTAAAGAGTAGGAAAGTGGTCATTTAGTTTTCGTAAAACGCGCCATGCTCCCGTCCGAAACTTTGCAATTTTTATTCGATTGATAGAATTTTTTTTTGTTTGAATGCAGTTTCACACTTGCAGGCGGTGAAACACAAATAATTGCAAAAAACACATATCCTACTTTTTTTGGTACATGTAAGCAGTATTTACACTATCAATCAAATAAAGGTTCCATTGAACTTTTTGAATGCATGGCGCGATCCAGTCGTTTTGGGACATGATTGCTGTTTCGCTGTTTTTTAACGCAAAATTTATTTTATTATTTTTTTCTAAAAAATAAAATTTTTGTAAACTTATACGACTCATTCGGCAGCCGAAGTAAAAAAAAAAAATTCAAAAACAGTTATTCTGAGTTTTCCTTGAATAAAAAAATATTCTTACCATTTTGGAAAGTCTGTAGTTTAATGTATAAAAGCTCGTATCAATTTGGAAGACGATCAATTAGATTTCAAAGTTTATAGGCCAGCTTATAAATGTCCAATTTGATTTGGAAAGTGTCCAATCTAATGTGTTAACTTTCCTGCTGCATGTAACAGTATTTACACTATCAAACAAATAAACATTGCGACTTGCTTTTCGACTGCGTGAGGCGATCCAGTCTTTCAATACATAATTTATTATGTTTGCTCATAAAATAAAAATTTTATAAAAATATTCTAAAAAATATTAAAGAAAGTTATACGAAGTTTTTCTTGAATAAGAATTATTCTAAAAATTATTCTTATTGAGTCCTTAGTTTCTCCTGATTGAAGGTCATTTCGATTTGAGGAGTTCGCTGTGATTTCAAAAGTCTTAAAACTAGCTTTGAGGAGTGTATAATTTGATTTAAAATGTGCCCTATTCAAAGTGAAGATTGCATGTATGTGTGAAGTTAGCCTCAAAGGTCGTAGTAAACTTGTAGTCAAATGTGGCGCAATTGCGACTGCTATAGGACTACTGAGGCGCGTGTAGCGCAGTCGGAGGAGGCGCCGACTGTCGCCTGCACCCGATACCAGGTTTCTAGTTCGGATTTCCCGCCCTTCCAACCAAGCCTTCCACCCCTCCGGGTGAATTGGTACCTGACTTGTCTAGACTTGTCTGGGAAGGATACAGCGCTGACCTGTTCATCGGCTGGCCACCGCAAGTCATTCTATTAGGTTGTAACGAAATAAATGGCACTGAACCACTGTAAATTTAAACAGTTAATATCTCGGCTTGTAGGCAAGTTTATTAATCGAAATAAAAACCTTCTGATTCTACCCATCTTTGCCAACGTGACACAAGCTTTCTTATCCCAGTAGCATAAAAATCAAAAGTTCTAGAATTGTCGAAATCTTCGTAGGCACTTTCGACATCCTGTTGGTATTTGAATATATTCCCTACCAAGAAGTCGCTAAGATGCTTGAAGAAATGGTAGTCTGGTGGGGAGACGTCGGGAGAAAACGGAGGATGTGGTAGGGTTTCAATGCTCAGCTCATTCAATTTCTGCAACGTCATTCGTGCTACATGGGGGCGAGCATTGTCGTGCAGAAGGAGAACTCGCCTTCGGTTTACCAAGGCCGGCCGGATATCCATCAACTTTTTCATCATTTCTTCAATTTCAATGCAGTACTTCTCTGCGTGATGGATTCACCGGGAGGGAGGAAGCTGTGGTGAATAATTCCCAGCGAACACCACCATACTGTCACCATTACTTTCTTTTGGTGCAATTCCGGCTTCGCAAAAACCTTGGGGCGCTCATCGCTGTCCACCCACTGTGCCGATCGTCGCCTGTTGTCGTACATTATCCATTTCTCGTCACAGGTTACGATGCGATCAAGGAATGGGTCCGTTTCGTTCCGTAGAAGCAGTGCGGACGAGATCTCATATCGTCGGTTTCTTTGCTCCTCAGACAGCTCGTGAGGCACCAATCTTTCCAGCTTTTTGGTCTTTCCAATTTCCTTCAGATGCCGGGCAGCTGTGTTGTGACTGACGCAAGAACCTTCGCTATCTCCCCGGTACCTTTGTGTGGATCCTCCTCTACCACATCTCTCAGGTTGTCTTCATCAACATCACTATGCCTTCCACGACCTTCATGTTCTTCCAAGCTCTCATCTCCATTCCGGAACTTCTGATACCAACGAAACGCCGTCCGAATTGTGGAACATCCTCGACCGAATGCGGCGTTGATCTTCTCGTCCGCCTCCTTAGCTGTAGTGCCCAGCTTGAATTCATACAAGTAAATGCCTCGGATTACCCTTTTGTCCATCTGCAAAAAAGTCAATAAAACTCTAAAGTTTTCCCACTTTTACATAGAAAATTTGGTACCCATCGGTAGAGCAAAGTTTGTGCTTCTAAATGATATGCAACATGTTACGGTTTGTTCTTGATCAAACGCGTAAAGACGCGCCAAAAAATGGCACGAGCCAGTGCCATTTAATTCGTTACAACCTAATATATGGCCAAATACGCATTCACAACGCCTCCACGATATCCCGTAGAAGTAGAATGCGTGGCGCATTCCAAAAGGGATTGAGTAACGCCGCCCTTTATCGTTATCCTATAGAACAATTGACAATTAATAATTCCAACTATTTATAGCCATAGCAAACTTAATGAGAGACGAATTTTCAAGCGCGGAGACAAGGAAGAAGCTCTGTGACGTCGCCGTCGAATAATATGTGGACGTTCGGACGATTGACATGGATATAATTGGAATGCTATTACTATGGCGCGTTGCTCCTCCTATTGAGAGGTGCTGCTCTGTGCATTCCTCCCATGGCGCATCCCAAGAAGCCGGTCTTTGAATTCTGGTCGGAAGATGTAAGAATAAGTGTCGTCGTCGTCTTCCAAGGAACGAATGGGGGGGGGGGGGTGAAAATTCCACGTAATTGCTCTCGTGGATGTTTCCTGTGTGCACAGTTGTCCTTAGCAGGAAGCACCTGCCACTCATTTCGGTCTCACTCACGTCAGACAAGTACGAGGCTGAAGCACCTGGTCAAAGCCCCTGAGCGCTTAATAATTCCTATTCGGAGTGGGATGACCGGCTTCTAGTTATTAATAAATGGCATAGCTTTTTAGCGCTTACTCTGGAAGAAACAGAGGTAGGGGAGTGGTAGAACATAGAACAAATATATGACATTTATTTAGCCAAAAAGTGATACAAAATCAGTTTAGCACAAAAGGATTCAGCGAAAGTTGTCTTTTCAAAGATTAACGAAAGCGCTTGCTACCACGGTTTGCAAAAAGTAAAAAGTGCTTCTTTTTTAAAGAGCGACTCCGTAGTTCATTCACTGAAGAAGCTATTATTGCTAAAACAACCTGTCGTTCCCTCCGTTTAAAAACTGATATGTAGTTGTTGACCTCAGAAATGTGCTCTCTGAATAAGAAGCTTTCTAATTTGCACCTAAATGTTCTTAGAGAAAAATGATGAAATAATGCTGGAATTTCATTCCACGTTTTAACAGAACATTAATAAATTGAATTCCATGACTATAGTGTAGGGACGAAGGAGTGGGATAGCCGATAAACACCGCGCCAAGGTTAAAACTACACCATTTTTGTTCGTTTTTTCCTAAATTGGACTCTTTTCAAGCAAAAATAAACGTATTATATTTAAAGTCAAGGTAGGCACTTTATAAATGATAAAGAGGTAACGTTTGGTGCCAATCAATCTCTTTGCGGGATACGCCATGCATTCTATTAATAATTCGAGGGACACCTTGGAGGCAATTTGAATGCGTATTTCGCCTACATAATGACTGGTGGTGGCCGGATGAAGGACATGCTAGTGCTGTTCCCATACAAGACTTGAACCAAATCAGCAACACAGGAGGGATGGAAAGCTTGGTTGGACTGGGCGGAAAGAACTAAGCACAAGAAATGGATGCTCGCGACAACCGATGCCTCCTTCGTATGTGCTAGCACATTATACATTGGATCCGAATGAATCATTTTCTGATTTTCTGAATATCCGATTCGGATGTCTCTATCCGAATCATCCAATTATCCGCCCCCCGCGAAATTGCCATTATCCGAATCATCCAAAAATCCGGTGTTCGCGAAACTGCCATTATCCGAATCATCCAAAAATCCGGGGTTCGCGAAATCGCCTTTATCCGAATCATCCATTATCCGCACCCTGGAGAAATGCGATGATTCTGATAAAATCCGATAACCTGTTTAATTTCCCGCTCCATTTTGAAATCGCACACCTTGGATAAAAGCACATTCAAAACGAATTTCGCGGGCGGGCACGCTGCTGAGTCATACGTTTTCGCGCCCCACTGTGAGATAGTGAGGTTGAATACATTTAGCACGCTGCTGAGCGCTACGTCGATCTTGGCATCTTTTCCTTCAAATACCATGTTGCGCTGCCAGGGGACAGCAAGGACGGGGAATGAGGGAGGGAATAGATTACGCACGCCCTCTGATCACCACTTCGCTATTTCACATGTATAGCATTCGGCGCAAATTGGGTTGTTGGGGGGGGGCACATGTAGAGCAGCCCCATACCGGATTTTGTGCTGCACGAAATGAAAATTATTATTCAAAACTGGTTGTTCTACCTCATTAGTGAACTCCGTTAGGCTATTTCTGTTGTAATTTGACGTTCATGTGCCAAGAAAATCACTGAGTACATGGTAACCCCCCCCCCCCCCCCCGACCCAATTTGCGCCCTTTTTCTTGCCATAATTCTCTTAAAGTATTCTGGTAGCTGTGTATCGAAAAGATTTACAACTAAAGGAAATACGCGATCCTCCACCATCCTCTCACCCCTCGTCGATAAACTTACAAACGGGAAAAGCTCAGTACTGGTTGCACCCCATAATTTCGAGTTGAAATTCAGGATAATGGTTGCTGGACCTAATATAACAGATAGTATCTGCTGACGGCCGTCGGCCCAAATCAATTTGAGATAAATCGTTGCTGGACACGCAATAATTATCCCTTTTGCAACAAGTCCCCAACGTTCATCATCTGTGAGCGTGAGAGCGATACTATTGTATAGAGGAAGATCGGACATGATCATACAAAATGTAAAGCTTAATTCAACCGACTTGACTATCACATTCCACATGCTGTGCGGAACACACGAAAGCAATGCACGAGAAGTAAGAGACTATCGATACATGTACTGCAGTTCTCGTCAAAGAATGGGTTCCTCTTTAAGGAGTGGTAGTATTCTGATGAACCGCATCTTGCGCTAATGAGTCGGGAATCCGATTCGGGGTCCGGAAATTGCCATTATCCGAATCATTCAAAAATCCGGGGTCCTCAAAATTGCCGTTATCCGAATCATCCAAGAATCCGGGGTCCCAAAATCGCTCGTATCTGGATCATCCAATTATCCGAAGATTTTCGATCGGATCCAACGTATATAGAACACGTACAGACACCTTATAACAAGGAAAAAATATTATTTGGTCTCAAGAAAATTTGCAGGAAAAAACTTATACGGAGTGTCTTAAGAAGAAATATGTGCACATTCTGAATGTGCACAGAATTCCTATCCCTTGGCTGAAACAGTGTCTTCGATGCATTCTGAAGGGCTCCGATATAAAAAACTGCTCCTGTGGTGAGATTGTGCCGTGCAGTCGTCTTGAACCTTGCAATGTTAACTCGATTGACTACGCAATTGCTGTATAATTGCTGTATACGGTACTGCACGTTCCCACACCCCTGCTATGCGTCTTCGCGACTTGTACACTGTTGCCTGACCTTATGCAGTAACGAATTGTGGTGTAATCCTACTTTTTCTGCCACATAGACTTCAGAACTTTAGAACTCTGCTCAACATTCCAATATTTTTGTAGTAAAATACGAGAACTTCACAGAATACTTACCCATAATGGATTTAACACAGAATTCATCGCCACAAACGTAAAAAGATGCTTAAACAAAGACAGACAATTATTATATAACTACAGCATGTTGGACAACTATAATAAAGCAATAAACTTAGTGGGAACACTCGTATAGATGGAAGTTTTTGCTTGAATTTACTTTGCTAATATATACGCACATATATAAGAACAGATCTTATTGATATGACGATGAAGGGAATGTGGAAGCAGTGACATTAGTTGATATAATTGTGAAATGATGGAAAATACTGTATAATAAAATATCTTATATCTAATATCTAATATAATATAATATCTAATGAAATTACTACATAGTGTGCCAATATACCAAGCATTGAATAATGAAATGAAATGAATAGTAATGATAACACATATCATAATACATATCCATACAGATATAACAGATAACAGAGGTATAACAGATCACGGTATGGTTACTTTATATAGGAAAACCTCTAACACCGGTTGGCACAAGGAGGAGTAAGTTTAGTGACTTTCACAATTACTAAATATTGACAATAAATATTATTTAAATAATTTAAAAAATAAAAATAAAAATAAAAAATAAAATAAAATAAAATAATAAATAAATAAATAAAAACAAAATAAAAATAAATTATTAACATATCTAAAAATTATTAATGGAAAAATAAAAAATAAAAATAAAATAAAAATGAAAGATAAAATCAAAGATAAAAATAATTAAAATTAAAATATAAAAATATAAAAATATAATAATAAAGATAGAAAATTATAACACCTCCTTCTTCCTGATGAGCCACCGAGGAGGTGTTATAAGGAAACGGTTTGTCTGAAGGGAGGTGGCGAAAAAAACCATGAGGTTTGATATTGTTTCTCCATAATTCTCAAGTATATTTAGATAGTCTACGAATAAAAATGAAGATCGGCAGTCCTTAGATGCTACTCCTTGACACTAGCATGTCAGCATGCGTGATGGACGACTGTCAAAAGTGAGTGATAGGCAAGCTGCTTCGGGCCAAGTACGCATGAATATTATAGGGATCCAAAATGCAAAGATCTACAAAGGACGAAAAATAACGGATGGAAGTCAAAGATAGGAGGGCTTCCCGCATTTTTTGGAAAGCCTTTGTTGGTAAGATGCAGCAGTAGACAGTCATTTTCACTTTAAGCGCAGTGGTAGTAAATAGATACCGATTTCCTCGATTTTGCGACACAACAGGCAGTGCTCTTTGACGGCTTTCATTCATAGTTTGGAGAAAAGTACTGTTGCAGGGGACAAAAAGAACAACAAGTTTATTTATTTATTTATTTATTTATTCCTTTTCAGAAGTGCGTCTAAAATAAAACAAAACTTCATCAATTTAGCACTTGATATGGATTTGATGTGCGAAGAATAGAAAGAACAGAAATACAGAGGTGAACAATATATTGAGAACTGATTCCGAGTAAGAAGAAGTGGTTTAGAGAGCACGACCTGCATGATAAAAAATCAAAATAATGGCCTTATGGTGCAATTCAGTAAGCAACGCCCACGATAGGAGAGATTAAAGACACCAATTTTCAACGGACCATGCGCATACTGCGACTGGAAACACAGGGCAATTTATGGTCTCACTGACCTTGAAACAAAACCAATAAACAGCTAGTGAGACCGTTTTCGTTATACGCCTTCATCGTCAAAAATTTCGCTAACAGACATTACAAAAAACTCCGTCTGCTCTAAAGAAAAGTGCCGCGAACTTGAAAAAATAAAGCTTTAAGAGCATACGGAAAAGGCAGCAAACTTCGGTAGCAGGAGGTACCAACTGGATATACAATGAGTTGCATTCGGTTCCATTCTTACATATCTAATAAAATCGTAGAATGAGACCAACCTTTGCAGTGGCGTGTGTAAAGCTGTCATAAGCGAAGGTTATACGAGGTAGTCCCCTACCTAGACTTGAACCGAAGCTGAAAATTTTCAAGCTTGGAGAGCAGTACCTTATGGAGAATGCAGAGGTTTAACTACCCAAGTTTGAGGTACCTTAAATTTATTCCCCACTTCGCATAGTGTTCAGACGCGGGTCAATCCTTTTGGGATGCGCCACGTATTCTACTTCAGCGGGATGTCGTGTAGACAAGTTGAATACGTATCTGGCCATACAATGACTTGCAGTGGCCAGCCGATGAACAAGTCATCAGTGTAGCATCCTTCCTAGACAGGGCCGATACCAACCCACCGACCCCGACAGCTGGCGCCTCTTTCAACTACTATCACGCGTTCAAGACAGCAAATTCCTAAAAGTGTGTAGAAAAAGGTCGATTTGAGAAGGCGGAACAGCCATAAAGCGTTGCCAATGAAGGAGATCAGTAGAAGCACCCTTTCGAAGCAACCGAATGTGAAAGGTGAGCAATCAACTCGAAGCGGAGGCTTTGCTCCTGCACACACACACACAATGGGATACTAATGAATCGACACAGGTGTAGGAGAGAGGGTGCTTCTACTGGGTCTCCGATTCCTCATCACCGCAGGGCAATGACCATCGTCCAAAAGTCTTGAAAACAGTTCGGCTCCAGTCTTCTATGGTAAAGCTAGAACGTTGGCTTCTCTGTCGGGTAGCCGGTGCAAGTCCTTGTTTCGGCCAAATACGCATTCAATTGAATGCGTCGTATGTCGCGGAGGTATCAGGATTGTCGGAAAGTACTGGCAGAGCTGGGTGGCGTTGGATATGACTCCATTCTGACAATTCGAATCCGTCATTTTCTTTAAACCCAATTAAAAGGATTGAGCGAATGATGGCATTTTTGAAGAAGCTCAGCAGCTTGGGATGACTCACATATGAGCAGCTTTAACAAGAACCGATTTTCGGATGATCCTAATATTAGGTTGCCGGAAAGTGTTGGCTGCTTCGTCTAATCTACTTCAAACGATCATAACATTCTTCACACTCATAGAATTCAGTCGAATCAAGCACCGTTCGATTCAGTACACTTCTGAGAGCGCGCTCCTGGTTGATTAGTCCCATCAGCGAAAACAAAACTGGATAGTCGGGATGCGGCAAATTCTGGAAGGAAGGGCTGTTTTTGCGTGAACCTTATATGCAAAGGCTCTACCAGCGAAGAGGTCCTGAACGTGCTTAAAAAGGTGGTAAGTCGGTAGGGCGAGGTCTGGTGAGTGTGGCGGGTGAGGCAGAGCTTCAACTCCTAGTTCCTTTCATTTTCACATGGTGATCTGCGAAACGTGAGGCAAGCGTTTTCGTGTAGAAGAATGGAACATATTCCGCACATTCTACATCTTCCAAACAATCTTGGCTCAACAGCTTCACAACATCCTACACCACTGTTCAACGACATGCCAAAATTCAGCTACAGTCGAACATGGAGCCTATTCTGTTGAGTAGTGCCGGCTGCAGCTCACTCAATTTTCGGTACATCTCCACAGTATGACTCTGCTGTTATAGCTCGGTCTGGTTCCAGAAAATTGTCGTGAATCACGCCAGCTGCCGACCACCACACTGTTACCATCGTTTTTTTCTAGTGGATTTTGGGCCTTGGAAAGTGCCTGATCGTGGTCAAGCTTGAGGTTCAGAAATCGAAGGGGCGGGGGGGGGGAGTGGGGGGCGGGGAGGGGTCGTACTGTGGCCTCGTCTGGAGGGGTGGGGGTCGTACTCCTCCGGTTTTGGCAGAGGATTCTCTCTCATTTTTGAGGTTTTTAGGTGATGTTTTTAATTCATAATGGGTTGTTTTTTCATGAATGTCTACGAAGGCGTGGAGCCTCTCCTTCGTTCCCCGAAGTGGTAAAAATTAATATTGAAAAAGTTGTAAATACTGATTGTATTACTTGTTAAAAATAAAGATTTTCTGCAGGCAGTTTTGAAGTCAGTGAGAGGTTTCCATTTTTTCAGATTTTTTTTTTTCAGGAAGTCTTGGACACGACAGTTTTCCAAGCATCCTGGTTGGTTCGTCGACATCAACCCACTGTCCTGATCGTCTTCGGTCATCGTACAGAATCCACTTTTCATCACACGTGACGAATCCATCCAAAAACGAGTCGTTTTGATACTAAAGAAGCAAAGAAGACCTGATCTCGAAGTGCGACAATTTCTGGCGATCACTCAAAACGTGGCGCAACCGCTTTCCGAGCTTTCCCACCTTTCCGAGGCGTTTCAAACCATCTCTAACAGCAGCGTTGCTGAAAAAAAAAACAACTATTAAGCATAGTTTGAACACTAATTGCTCTGTCATATAGAGCGAGGAATTCCGTATTAGATTCCGCATTATATACTATCAAGTGCTCCGTCACGCCTATCGGCGTGCCTCACGCTTGCGCGCTTCGCGCGATGTTGCAGTATCACTATGTTAAGGACAATCACATCGAGCTAGCTGCTCTACTTGTACAGCTTTTTCCTTACCTAGGAGCGCCTACCTGATCCCCAAACATGTTGAGCGACGTCTTTGGCACATCTTCTGAGTTCCAGACTCATCATGCGGCGTATTCCGCACGTCTTCCGAATCCCCTGGCACGTAGAAGACATTTGGGTACTTTCCGCTATTTTCGCGCCACGTAATTTGATCAGTGTCGATTGACGGTGATCGATACTGAAAACGAACTTCAAATTCGTGTTTAGCGACCTCGACTACTCCCAGGGCTGAAGTTACCAGGCAAGTAGAAGAGGTCTACGTATCTTCCGCTATTTTCCCGCACCATAATTTGATCAATATCGATTGATGGCGATCGATACCTCAAAAAAAACTTCAGATTCATGTTCAGCGACCTCGATTGCCCCAGAACCGAAGTTCCCAGGCAGGGAGAAGGCCTCTGGGTATTTTTCCGCCGTTTTCGTGTCGTAATTTTTCCATCATTCCCCCACTCCATTTCCCCCCCCCCCTTCCAATTTTTCGCCTATTTTATGGCTAATTTTTGCGGCGCCGCCAATTTGATGGTATGACTCGTCGCTTATCGCGTTATTATATAGTGTGATGATAACTGGATCAATATCGAATGACGGCGATCGATACTTCAAAAACGAACTTCAGATTTGTGTTCAGCGACCTAGACTACCCCCAGGGGTAAAGTTTCGGACCGCCTGGACGACATACACAAAAAATCGATAGTTTGATCAATATCGAATGAGGTAGATCGATACTTCAAAAGCAAACTTCAGATTCGTGTTCAGCGACCTCGATTGCCCCAGGGCCGCAATTCCCAATCAGTGAGAAGACGTCTGGGTATTTTTCGCTATTTTCGTGTCGTAATTTCCCCCCCCCCCATTTTCCCCTATTTTTCCCAGCGATTTTCCACACCGATTTTCCCCCCCCCCCTAATTTATGCGGTGCCGACGATGGATAGGATGACTCATCGCTTAGCGCGTTATTATAGAGTATGATGAACGAAAAGCGGCTGCACAAAAACCGCCAGAACTTTCTGGCTGACCTAGCAGAAGGCGTGGCGCATAACATGAACGGGTTGATTAACGCTGACCTTTATCCTTTGCCCTTACTTTTAATAGCGCCTTAGTCTGCTCCTACCACGTTCTCTTAGGGTATAGGAAGCTTCATTAATGGCACCGACAACATCTCTAGATGGAGGTCTAATTTTAACAACGTCACCAATTTGGAGTTACTCAGAAACAGGTTTAGCAGATCCCTGATACCATGCTCGTAAACAAATTAGGTCTTTAATGCTCTGTTTATCAGTTTTTTCGTTTAATGGCAAACGACCTGTCATCGCAATGCATTCTCTCGTGACAACCGCAGTTGCAGGGGCAAAAGACGTTGAAGGTAGGGCCATCAAGGACAGCGTTTACTGTTTTGGAATGCATGTGAATTCCAAGTCTATATGACGTTACCGGCGCAAATCCATTCATAGAAAAAGAAGGATGGAGGGTAGAGTTCTCCAATTCCCTGCGGAATGCGACATGCATTCTACTTCTACAGGATTGTGGAGGCAATTTAAACGCGTAGTTGACCCTATACAATGACTTGCGGTGGCCTTGGCAAGTCTCAGATAAGTCCGGAACCAATTCATCGACCCCGGAGTTAGAGAAAGCTTGGTTGGCCTATCAGGGAAACCCGAACCAAGAACCTCTATTCGTCGATCACGTGACAGACGGCGCCTCGACCGACCACGCTAGCAGATGCGCTAAACTTCCTATTAATTTAAATTAATATAAGAATTTATCATATCGATCCTATGACAATAATTCACAAAATATCATAAAACTATGAGTTTCAGGAGTGTTTCTAGAGTAACTAGAAATGTGAATGTGGCATTTCAAATGCGGCGAAGTATTAGGTTGGTGAAAAAGTCTGGCACCAAAAATTTTGAAAAATTTTCAAGATTTAACAGAAACTTCCAAAGACTGTTTGGTGCCACGCAGTTGTACCACAAACATTCTAGAGTATTTCGCATACATGGCAATTTGCTTTTGAGGGCATATAAATACTACGACTGTAGTGACGTGTGACTAACTCCGTGACTCGGACAAGGCTTCGCGACTGACTATCGCTCAGTCTCTCCTTGTTCTTTACCGTAATAAGCACTTTCTCAAGAATGTCGTCACGGAAGATAAATCCTGGGTCTTCCTCGTTAACCATACTCGGAAGGCCCAGTGGCTCCCTCTAGGAGAACCACAACCTCAAGGCGAACATTCACCAGAGGAAGGTGATGCTGTGCTGTTGGTGGGGTTCTCGAAGAATTTCTATCATGAGCTCCTTTACGACCGCACCGCAGTAACTGCAGACATCTACGCTACACAGCTGTAAAAGCTGAGCGAGACCTTGTCTCGCGAACCGCGAGGGCGGAGGAATGTTTACCTTCTTCACGACAATGCTCGCCCCCACTTTGCAACGTCGTTTCGCCAGAAGTTGCAAGGCAAAAGACGTGAAGACAGGGTCATCAAGGACAGCGTTTACTCTTTTGGAATGCATGTGAATTCCAGTCATGTATGACGTTACTGGCGCAAATCCATTCATAGAAAAAGAAGGATGAAGGGTAGAGTTCTCCAATTCCCTGCGGAATGCGACATGCATTCTACTTCTACGGGATTGTGGAGGCAATTTAAACGAGTAGTTGACCCTATACAATGCTTCGGTGGGAGGTGCTGCCCCACCCACCGTATTCGCCAGGTCGTGTGCCATCGGACTACTACCTCTCTCGAGCTCTCAAGCAACAACTAAGGGATAGGTGCTTCAACGACCGAACAGAACTGGAATCTGAGGTGGAGCACTTCTTTGAGTCACAGCCGACTTCATTCTGCAAGGAAGGATTTCGTGATCTTCGCATCAGATGGCAGAAGGTTGTACATGTAAATGATAGTTACTTTGAGAATGAAGTCACTCACAAAAGAAGCAATAAAATTTTGAAAAAAAAAATTACGCTGTGGTGCAAGACTTCTTCAGCAACCTAATAGAAATTGCGCCATGCACTCCTCGATTTAATCCTTTGTTTGCTTGATTGATGTCTAAGTACTACTACTGACTGGCTGTTCCTTAATGCCATTTTTCTCGTTTTTTAAAACCTATTTTTGTCGTCTTTTCAACTCTATTTTGAAGGAGACGAGTGATATTCGATTGCCCATAAATCCAATAAAATGTCGGTACGATTTTTGGGCGAAAATGTTTTTTGAATGATCCCGTAGATGAACTACATTAAGCACTTCTTTTTTGTCATACAGTGCACTCCTCGTGGTTTCGGTTAATTTACTATTTCTGTTGAATTTGGAATTTATATAAACACTAGCAAGCTGATCCACGGACGCACTTCTAGTCATATAACAAACTTGTTACTTTAAAAATGCTTCATAGGGTAGAATAGATAGATGGTATAATAATTTCAAAATGTTCTGTTTTTTGAGTTGTTTTACATTTTCTGTTTTATAATTTTTAATTTCTGACGATCACGACTTTAAGCCTTCCGTTTTCTCGATTCTCTCAAGATTTCGTCGCATACCTGTCAACAATAGGACCATCATTGTCAAAGGAGTTTATGATGGCACAAAGGTTTGCTCTTATTGGACGATGGTACACCAGCATGCACAAGCGCGTTCAGAATGGCGTTGATTTCCACAGAGCCGAACGGTTTCCGATAATCCACGAAGATAAGGACAAGTGGGAGGTGGTATTCGCGGCTCCTCTCGATGAGCTGTGAGACAGTCTGAATGTGGTCCATGCAGGAAAAATCCTTGCGAAACCCTGCTTGCTCCACTGGCTGATACTCATTCAAGCAACGCTCCATACGATTGAGCAGTATCTTGGTGAAGATCTTGTAGACAACCAAGAGAAGACTGAAACATGGATAACGACCTCGCTCCTGAAATCGCCCGCAGGAGCCGCGCAGCATGGGCAGCCTTCAGTTCGATTCGCGAAGTCACCGATCAGGTCAAGGATCCCGGCCTCAGGGCCTCGATATTCTACGCCTCTTTACTGCCTGCGATGTGTTACGCGACGGAAACCTGGCCCGACAACAAGACAATCGCCAGAGCGATGCAAACTACGCATCGTGCACTGGAGAGATGTCTTCTGAGGACAAGCCTTCGTCAGCAATGGCAAGAAGGCCTACGAAGCTCGGAGCTACGGGAGAAGTCGCAATTAGCAGACCCGCTGCAGTACATGAAGAACTCCAAATATCGCTGGGCCGGACACCTGCTTCGACGAAAGGACGATAGATGGAGTCTCCGTGTCACAGAATGGCTCCCGAGAGACCATACGAGACCACTGGGACGACCGCCAACGCGACGGCAGACTCATTCTCAAGATCTTTCAGACAGCGGAGTCTGCCTCACTGGATGCAAGCAGCCAGAGATCGAACGGTCTGGAAGAGTTGTGGTCCCCGCTGAGAAGACCTCCAGCCGACAAAAGGACCATCAAATTATCAAAGTAAGTAAGTATTTTTTCTATGCATTTATTTTTGCCTGCCAGCGCCACTGTTGAATATTAGGCGAAGATTTAAATAATAGATAGGAATAATTGGCTTACAAAATTAAAAATATACCAGAAGAAAAGCAGAAACAGAACAGAACTTCTGCTGTCAATTGAGTGAGAATCGCGACGTCTTGGAGGAGGTCTTGACGCAATCTGCTTTGTGGCACTAAAAAGTGGCCGCCTTTCTTCTCGTTGAAACAAGCAATAAACCATTGTTTTCCTCAATTTTCTGTTTAAATTTCAAACAATGTGCTGTTCACTTATTGAGTAGGTGAAATAAATCTTTAAAGAGAGTCATACTAAAATATTCCTTTAACAAAATATTATTCTAACCTTTTAAAGAGCTCTAGTTTCGCCAGCACGTCGGCCAATGAACAGAGTTCACGACAACTAAACGTTGTGGAATGGCCAATCAATATCGATCGATAAATATTGAATTCCATCCGGAAATAGATGTTTAAAAGATAGAAGTCGTTGGATTATTGGCTGTTGTACAGACAATAATACAAAAAAAACAACACCGAACGACCGATCAATAATGATCAACATTATCGATTTTTGCGCAGAGATGTCCGTTGGAGGTGGGAAGTTGGTTGCACACTGAACAAATTCGAAGAAATTATTTCGGCTGGCAGCGAATGTATGCAAACGTACAAAACGCTTGTAGATTAAATTAGCCAAATTCGCACCTATTCTAGTCGGAGAGGGGCTGCGCTAGATAAGCGAAACAAACTCCATCAGGGCGCCTTCTCGCTGCTAAGAATTTACTAAGAAATGAGCTCTGGTAGGGCAATTTGATCTGTCGTTTTGAAAGATAGTTCAGCTTTAGCGCTTAGCGTTTTTTTCAAAGCCCTAAGAACTTTGAGTTTGAGTCTACCCTAGTGGGGAAGTGCTAAACCTCACTAGGGTAGACTCAAATTTCTCAATTACCATTTTGCGTGAGTTGAAGGAAAATTGTGCTTTTGAGAATTTTGAATCTGAATTTTGAACCTTGAATGCAGAATATAGCCAGTCTCAGCGAGTTGCAGAAGGTCGGTCGAGGTGGCAGCGACGACGACGACAACGTTCAAACACAACAATTAGCTGGCACGACGCAACGACTTCGACTCACAGTAGTCAGCAGCAGACGCATTTCAATGGGAAAAACTCCGTGGAAAAACACGCAGTGTTGTCTTTGAGCAACAGCTATTACAGCACCTTTTACCTCTTTAGACTGGAGGCAGAAATAGAATGAGAGGGGGATTGTTCGGCGTTAGCCAATTTCTTTTCTGAATGGGCCACACATTCCACATACTTCTGTGAGTTTTGATGTGATCTGAAAGCGTAGATGATGTATGCAATGACCTTGTCGGCTAGATCCGGGCAAGGTCTGCGTTTAGACGACTTTCAATCGGCGATTCAGAAGGGACGAAACTAGTTTGGCTAGCTTGGAAGGGACGCGAATCTTTTCTCGATCCTCGGGGATGCACGGCAGAGCAGGCGCCTCCTCCACTGCGCACAGGCACTCACGCCATTTGCCTCCGTAAATATTGCATCTACGGTTATAAGGATAAAAAACGGCGGCGTTACTCAATCCGTTTTGGGATGTGCCATGCATTCCATTTCTACGGGATGTTGTGATGGCGATTGGAATGCGGATTTGGCCTACACAGGGTGTCTCAAAAAATGTACACATTGTTTGAAAGGAGTTAACTTTGCTCACATTTAACGTGCGGAAGAAGTTACGAGCTCATATGAGAGCTTGACAAAGTGGAAATTTCTGACCATGGTATGGAAGGCGCATGCACTCGCCTGAAATTTTGAATTTTGCAATCGATTGATGGCTTTTCGCTTGTTTACTTGTTCCAATTTCTTCACCGAGGGGGCCGTATCGATTGATTTGTGTTGTTTTAAAGGTTTAAAACTTGAAAGCACACTACGATTTGCAAAAAATGGGGTATCCAAAAAAATGAGGGTACTGTTTGAAAGGTTCTAACAGTGCTGACAGTGAT
>OX375865.1:103332809-103538809 GCA_947359475.1 Heligmosomoides polygyrus bakeri
AATCGGACCCTTCATCACATCGAAGCTAGCTGCAGAGAAGCTCGGCCTTTTAACGAATACTAATCAATGTTAGAAGCTTTATAGAAAGCAATTTCATTTTGTGACGTTGCCTAGTTCTCAACAATTATTTCGTGATAAGTCAGTTCTTCGCATATGACCGACAAACTCAGGAAACGCAGTTGCCGGCATATAAACTCGGAGAGTTTTTGAAATTTTTGAAAAGCCTTTGGAGTGCGCCGTAAACAATGCATACAGAATCGAACCTTTCAATCGAGGGGGGAGGGACAGCCTTGTGTGGACTGAGCGTTTGGGGAGTTCTACCAGAAGTTTCCTACCGCCTTACTCAGGAGTTGCTTTAAGGCTGTCCAGCTGCCTTTGGAGTGCGCAGTGAACAATGCATACAGACTCGAACCTTTCAATCGAGTGGGCGCGACAGCTTGTACACTGAGCGGTCAGGGAGTTTTATCAGAAATATGCAGCCACCCTAGTCAGCAGTTGCTGTAAGGCTGTCCAGCTGGCCTTCGGAGTGCGCCGTGAACCATGCATACAGAATCGAACCTTTCAATCGAGTGGCGCGACAGCTTGTAGACTGAGCGGTCAGGGAGTTTTATCAGAAATATGCAGCCACCCTAGTCAGGAGTTGCTCCAAGACTGTCCAGCGAGCCTTTGGAGTGCGCCGTAAACAATGCATACAGAATCGAACCTTTCAATCGAGGGGGGAGGGACAGCTTGTGGACTGAGCGTTTGGGGAGTTCTACTAGAAGTTTCCTACCGCCTTACTCAGGAGTTGCTGTAAGGCTGTCCAGCTGGCCTTTGGAGTGCGCCGTAAACAATGCATACAGAATCGAACCTTTCAATCGAGGGGGGAGGGACAGCTTGTGTGGACTGAGCGTTTGGGGAGTTCTACCAGAAGTTTCCTACCGCCTTACTCAGGAGTTGCTTTAAGGCTGTCCAGCTGCCTTTGGAGTGCGCCGTGAACAATGCTACAGACTCGAACCTTTCAATCGAGGGGGGAGGGACAGCTTGTGTGGACTGAGCGTTTGGGGAGTTCTACCAGAAGTTTCCTACCGCCTTACTCAGGAGTTGCTTTAAGGCTGTCCAGCTGGCCTTTGGAGTGCGCCCGTGAACAATGCATACAGACTCGAAACCTTTCAATCGAGTGCTTGTAGACTGAGCGGTTAGGGAGTTTTATCAGAAATATGCAGCCACCCTAGTCAGGAGTTGCTCCAAGGCTGTCCAGCTGGCCTTTGGAGTGCGCCGTGAACAATGCATACAGACTCCGAACCTTTCAATCGAGTGCTTGTAGACTGAGCGGTTAGGGAGTTTTATCAGAAATATGCAGCCACCCTAGTCAGGAGTTGCTCCAAGGCTGTCCAGCTGGCCTTTGGAGTGCGCCGTGAACAATGCATACAGAATCGAATCTTTCAATCGAGGGAGAGGGACAGCTTGTAGACTGAGCGTTGTGAAAATGATGCGAGTTCGAGCAGTCTTTCTGGGATGCACTGCGCATCTAAACATTGTTAAAGCGTAAATGCGAAATGAAAAACACAAGCGTATAAGTATAAGGGAGAGATCGTAGTTGTCCAAACCTTGTTTGGTGTCCCTGCCCATTCTACTCCACCCTCGTTTGGAAGGATCAATATGGCGCCGCGGCACCGGAAGTGTGAAAACTGTAGTTAGGCGATTTACGGCGCTCTCAGATGGCGCGAGGGGTCACAGAGGCAGGAGAGTGGACTGGCTCCGGAACTAATCTGGGTCCCGACCAGGGCTATGGTACATTTGACTCGTGAAAAACCGGTACAAATGAACGTAAATTTGAAATCGAACTATCCTTCGACTCAGAATTAACTAGGGAATGGCCTCGTAGACAATTTTCCAAGTTTTTAAACATTTTTTAAAGTGACACTCAGTGAGCATTTGAGGTGAGTTTGCTCTGTAACTGGGTGGCCAAAATGTCCTCCGGCAGTCGAAATCCCACCTGTAGAAGACTATAAGGTGTTTTCATAGGCCTCCAGATATCTACGTTCCTGTCTTCAAAGAAACCATTTTGTGCCCACTTTACTGATACAGAAAGTGTACGGCTAACTACGAAGAAGTGTCATATGGGCAACTTTGGCAGCGTACAATCGCTAACGATTTCAACCTTGAAGGTTCATTCTTCGCAGCTTGATTTCACTCTCGCCTCCAACGTCACAAACGAGTATAAGCACCTACAAATTTGATATTTTAAAATTAGAGCCATCCAAAGTGGAGACATTTTCTGAAAATAATAGAACTTAAATATTAGATCCTCTGAAAAAGTACATCATTGTGATCGTGAAATACTAAGGAATCCAGAGAACTATGTGTTGCTGTATATAAGGTGGAAAATAGACTGTAATAGGCCAAATCTCCTCCTTCATTAGCTACTCAGGAGCTGTGGGTGTAATTATCTCCCGCGAGCACAGGGGTCAGCGGCGCCAGGCAGGAATTAGGTCACTGAACTATTTTTCAGGCGCTCCCTAGGCGATTTTCAGCTCACCGGGAAGAGGGCTCGGTGCTGATCACGAATATGTCATTCAATTTGCAATGCGCTCAATTTGAAGAGCGCTACAGAAAAGCGGCGGAAAAGGCGGTTTTTTTTCGCTTTTTCCGCCCAAAGACCAAAAAGATAAGGCCGGTATTGTAGCAGACCCGCCTGCATGAAGAAGTCCAAATATCGCTGGGCCGGACACCTGCTTCGACGAAAGGACGATAGATGGAGTCTCCGTGTCACAGAATGGCTCCCGAGAGACCATAAGAGACCACTGGGATGACCGCCAACGCGATGGGCAGACTCATTCTCAAGATCTTTCAGAGAGCGGAGTCTGCCTCACTGGATGCAAGCAGCCAGAGATCAAGCGGTCTGGAAGAGTTGTGGTCCCCGCTGAGAAGACCTCCACGCGACAAAAGGACCATCAAAGTAGCAATGTAAGTATATGAAAACACAGGGTAACGGGATTTCTGCGACGTGAAAATAGTCAAGATGCTCCGCTTGAACCCTGCATTTCCGACTTGAGTGGTTGTGCATGGCCTGAATGCTTTTTACAATCTTGTTACCACTTACCAGGCCAGGCTAACCTGTGATGTGCTTCCTTTAACGTTTAGAACTTGAAAATCACCTAAAAGACAAAATGATAATTTATTGATTGCACAACTTAAATGTGAGCAGGAACCCCATTTTCCAAGACGGATTCTATGTACTGATGAAACAACATTTATTAACAACATTTAAGTTGAATAACAGATTAATCGACATAATTACAGCTACTTTATACTTCCATCGTAAGTCAGGCGATTCAAAGAAGCTGTGTGTCCCATCGCGTTGCGCTGTTGCGGACGACCATGAGCACTCCGGACAGCCGGCGACGCTGTCTTGCGACTACGCTCAATTGCGTACTTGCACCCACGTAATTGTGCACTGATTTCCGGGTCCACTGCTAGGGAGAGCTGGGGCTGCAATACCGTGCCCTAATCCACCGCGATCAACCGCATCGCGCAGATTTCGGGAGCAACGCGATCCGACGCTGAGCGGCGTGATGGATCGGGGGTTCGCGCGATTCATTTCGGCCGGCTGACATCGGCGCTGGAAGACGCGATCAATCTAAATTCGCCTCAGTGGCCATTGCGTCGCTCGGCGTGAAAGTATAAAGTGGAGGTTAGGCCTATGGCATACTCCCGTCCGCTGCAGCGGGAGTGCACAGCGACGCGACGGCTCACAATGCGCGTCGAGAGCCGTCGCCATCGCTGGGGCTGACATAGTTCACGCAGTTCTGCAGACGGAGACTTTTGCAGAATTTTAGCGAATCAGGTGCTGCGTGCGAAAACTTTCAGGCAAAGACAACGAGTCAGCGAAATTGAAGTGGTTAATGTGCCGTTCAATTGGCACATTTCTGTGCCGGACATGTCAAAAGAACCTCCCTGTGACCTGTCCGGCAGAGAAATGTTGATTTCCTGTCCTGGCGAGGAAGTTCACAGAAGAAAAAGCCCGAAATGAGCCTAGCCACGACGGAAACCCTACGAGGAGAACAACAGAGACATCACATGACCACCAAAACATCACCAGACGTGTGTTGAAATCACTGTGGTACGGTCACGAACCAAGGAAGTGTCGAAATAAGAGAGCGGAAGTGTAACAGAATAGGGCTCGGCAAGCACGCCTCCTCCGCCACCATCGCTGCCCGTCGCACGAGAGTATGTTCCGCTCCTGCACCTCGGAGGTATAATACCACTCTGCGACGCATCGCGGGAGCGATAGCGCGTCAACTGATAATCGCGCCCCACTGCGCCACCCGCCACTGCAGCGAAGGCGCGTCATTGACAGTTGCCCCGGGCCGTCGCTGGATGCGGGAGTATACCATAGGCCTAAGACATCGTACAAGTTCAAGCTCGTACTTATAGCAGTTACAGTTGATTTTCGGACTACTGCTAACGTTTCTCAATCTGCAAGTTCTTTAGGTCGTTTAGTGTGCACGCGACGCGCGACGCAATATTACGGTAGGCTCCCATATCGATTCATCGCGAAATTCCACTCAGTGAAACAAACGATTTTTGAGTTTTCTGGGAATCGACCAAAGGAAAAGTTCTATTTTTAAGTAATCGAATAGTCGAATAAACGAATGAATCGATCGTCAATTTTCAAATACTGATTTAAAAATACGGGATGATAGCTCTCCTCTCTCTTCGTTGCTAAATCGAGCTCGTTGCTGGCTTTTTCTAAGCGGATGCGTCAGATCGCCTAATACGATTAGCATATAGAATGTGTCGAATGGAAAGTTCGTCGACACTGACGCTCTAATCGAGCACTTCCGAGCGTCGTCAGAGCTGCAGAAATCAACTGCTGGCTGTGTCAATTCACTTCCTGAGTGCTAATGGCGACAAGGCGAGGCGCTGCGGAACACAGTAGCTGCAGGTCCTATGTTAATATAACATCTGGGCGATGCATAGATGCAATGAAATGTGGTGTATGGCCTTTAATCTACAGGCCGAACATGCCGCTAGGCAGCAAGAACAGCAATTTGTTAAGTGCTCCTCAGGACGGGAAGCAAAATAACGTAAAGAGCATGAAAAACAATCGCGAAGGTAGATTTCCTGGAATATTGTACAATATGAGATTGGCCGGAAAGTTCTGGCGGCTTTGACTGGTCCACCTCAAACGATCACAACTTTCTTCGCGACCACAACTTTTTTCGCCATTTCAATCAGCACACTTTTCCCAATGCGGTACTTGTTGATTAGTCAGATCAGGGAAAGTCTAACAAGGGAAGGGTCTAAAGCGTATGTCTGAACGGGGGGAGCGAGTCATATAGGGAGAATCCTCATCCCTCAATTGGTTTATTTTTTTGCCCAAGTCGCTAAACACAAGGAGTAGGGGGTCACAATGGGATACGGCGCAGCACGCGTTTGGGGGTTTGTACCACCGCGATGCTTCTGCAGCCAGTGGCTCGGAGCGCAGGTGGGTAGAGGGTTGACTCAAGCGATAGGGTCAGGGGTTTGGCTCCCCTGCGTTGCTGCACTTTTGCATTTCAACTGATTGGTCGAGATTTGGGAATTCTGACGTCTATATCATTTTCAGACGTTTTCTGCGCATTTTTCCAGCTGTACGCTGTGGTATTCAACATGTTGATGTAAAATAAAATAAAATAAAATAAAATTGACGACGACGAACAGCTGGAAGTGGTGGGAAGAAGAAGAGGGAGATTGGGATCCGCAAGATGAACTGATGGACGTGGAAAAGCAGGCAGCAGTGGGCATATGATAACGTTTTCGGGTGAAAGTCTTGTTTCGGAGGAAAGGGTACTTCTTCAATTGGATTTTCGGTTGCGTGCTCATAGCCTTGGGGGAAGACTCCGCGATTCACTCACTACACAGGTACTTTGTACCTGTGTATCACTGGTGCTGAATATTTATCACCATGTTGAATATCACAGCATACAGCTGGAAAAAATGCGCAGAAAAAACGTATGAAAATGGTATAGACGTCGTCGGACTTCCCCAAATCACAACCAATCAGTTAGAAATCAAAAAGTGCAGCAGCCGGAACCAAACCCCTGTCCTCCCTCGCACGAATCAACCCTCTACCCACCTGCGCTCCGAGCCACTGGCTACAGAGCCTCTGGCATCGTGGCGTACATGATCCCCAAACGCGTGCTGCGCCGTATCCCATTGTGACCCCCTACTCCTTGGGTTTGGCGACTTGGCAAAAAATAAACACCTTTTCAAACCAATTGAGGGGGAGAATGAGAATTCTCCCTAGATTGCTCATAAATAATTGCTCATAATTGCTCATAAAAATGGGAGCTGTGGGAATCCATCCCATGATAATGGATTGGACTCTGCAATTCCTGTCTGGGAAGAACGTACCAAGTGAAGATCAAGTGTGAGTTCTCTAAAGTCTTCCCTGCATTAAGTGTGTTTCCGCAAGGCGGAGTGCTCTTTCCACTCTTGTTCTTGTTGTATACTTATGAACTTCCGGGACTCATCAACAATTTGAGCGTCAAATGCAACATGTATGCCGATGACGTTAAAATTTACAAAAGGATTGATGGGCCTGAAGACTCTAAGACCCTTCAGGCAGCTATTGACTTTGTTAGTAGTTGGGCCGAATTATGGGAACTACCACTTTCAACTGAAAAAAAACTCGTCCTTTGATGATTGGACCCAAAAACCAGACTCGGACGCCGCCGTACACAATTAACAGCGACCTGCTCAACAGAGTGAATGAAGCTCGAGATTTAGGCTACAATGTTACCAGTGACCTATGTTTTTTCAACATTGCAGAATTTTGGTGAAAAAAGCCAATTTTCGTATATACAATCTCTTCAGGGCTTTGAAATCAAAGCTCCCTGAAGTTTATATTCGTGCTTATAAAACCTATGTGCGACCTATTGTGGAATCGGGCACTGCTGTATTTAATCCAACGAAGAAGAAGGACACTGACCTTTTGGAAAGTGTTCAAAACAACTTCACCAGGAAACTCATGATGAGGTGTTATTCGACGAACTACAGCCTAATACCTCGTGGCCCTCAACGATCTGTGTTTTTTGGTCCTTCGTCACTGAGAACGAGAAGAAAAACAGCTGACCTTCTCATGATGTACAAAACCCTTGCCAACAAGCTTTCCATTAACGCACAAGAATTTTTTGATGGAACGCTGACTAGATCCGTAGGGGAAAGCCCAAACTTCGAACCTCCATAGCAAGTACGCGAGTTAGGTCAGACTTCTTAACGTACAGGATCTTGAAGGATTTTAATTTGCTGCTTGGTAGGTACGATGAACTGGCGAGTCTGTCTGCGCGTACCTGTAGAACGTATCTTGCATGACAAATATTTCAATGCTGTGTCATATGAGATGTGTTGATAACGTTGCACAAGAATTGATACCTAATTGAGTTGTTCACAGGATTTTAGTTGTCTTGTTCAGTTCTTTTGTTAGTTTGTAACGCGTGGACTCATGTCTACGCCTTGAACAAATAAATAAATAAATATATGACCCCCCCCCCGTTCAGACATACGTTTCAGACCCTTGTAAGTGATTGAGATGCGACAAATTCTAGAAAAGGCTGTTTTTGCATGCTCCTGATTACGAAGGTTCTACCAGTGAGGAATCTCCGGAAATGCATAAGAATGTGGTAGTCGGTTTGCGCACGGTCTGATGAATATGGGCGGTGAGGCAGAACCCCTCAACCCCTTCTCCCCCGTTTGGCATAGTGACTCCCGAAGCGTGGAAGGCATTATCGTGCAGAAGAATGGGGACCTCTTCTGTTGACTTTGTTGTTTGACACAATTTTCGGTACATCTCGTGGCATTCGCTACGGTAGGACCCTGCTGTGACGGTTAGGCCTGGGGCCGGATTCATCAACTACTTACAGAGATTTAACGGAGAAATTAGCCGAAATTCCAGAAAAAAAAACGCGAGTTAACCTGGCTTGTCGAAGGCGATATGGTGAGATGCTGGGGTTATAAGAAATTTCGGCCGAAATTTCTCTGTTGAAGGCTCTGTAAATCGTTAATGAATCTGGCCCCAAGTTTCAAAGGGTCAGTGAATCACGCCGGCCGCCGACCACCACACTGTTACCATCGTCTCTTTCTGGTGGGATTTCGGCTTTGGGAACTGTCTAGTGGAGGGTTCGTCGACATGAACCCACTGTCCGGATCATCTTCAGGTATCGTACAAAACCCAGTTTTCAGCACATGTGACGACTCGACCGAAAAACTGGTCGTTCTGATTCCGGAAAAGCAAGGAAGAACTGATTTGGAAGCGCGACAATTTCCGGCGATCTCTAAAACCATGGGACACCCAATTTTAAAGCTTCCTCACCGTTCCGAGGCGTTTCAAACCATTTGTAACAGTAGTATTGCTACTGTCTGCGATGAATTTGCTCTCGCGAAGGCCTTCAAATCGTCGTCCTGGATTGCTGTAGGTCTGCCGCTTCGGGCTTCGAATCACCGTTGCGCGGTCCTTTCTTCAACACTACTGGGCGCACACCTGGTTGGTTTTCCGGGCTGTTGACATACTATTGACATACTCTACTTCAATAAAGTTTAATTACCCAAGTTTGAGGTAATATCGGGCAAATTCGGGTGGCAATTATCAATTGGACAACCGATAGTGCAACTGTTACCACATTGTTATCATCGTCTTTTTCTGGTGGGACTTCGGCTTTGAGAAGTGTCTGAGGGGTTCGACGATATCGGCGGGGAGTCGTTGGATACACGCCCCCCCCCTCCGAAAGGGGAGGGGCGAAGGGCGCTCCGAGGACAAGATGTCCGGGCCTTGTGGAGGCATCGCGTTTCTAATCACTTCCCCTTGGCTCTGCAGCTCTAACCTGAACTGATTTCGTTTTTGAGACAAGAGTCAGAATCTCGTTAACCATATAAAACACTAGCCAATGAAGTTTTTCCTTTTGAAACTTGCGGCCAGATTCATCAACGATTGACAGAGCTTGTACTGAGAAATTTCGGCCGAAATTCCTTGTAACCCCCAACATCTCACCATATCGCCTTCCAACAAGCCAGGTTAACTCGCGTTTTTTTCCGGAATTTCGGCTGTAATTTCTCCGTTAAATCTCTGTAAGTAGTTGATGAATCCGGCCCCCAGGCCTAATCGTCACAGCAGGGTCCTACCGTAGCGAATGCCACGAGATGTACCGAAAATTGTGTGAGTGTTTCCGGCACAGGTCAACAGAAGAGGTCCCCATTCTTCTGCACGATAATGCCCTCCACTCTTCGGGAGTCACTATGCCAACGGGGAGAAGGGGGTGAGGGGTCTGCCTCACCCGCCATATTCATCAGACCGTGCGCCAACCGACTACACACATTCTTATGCATTTCCGGAGATTCCTCACTGGTAGAACCTTCGTAAATCAGGAGCATGCAAAACAGCCTTTCTAGAATTTGTCGCATCTCGATCACTTACAAGGGTCTGAAACGTATGTCTGAACGGGGGGGGGGGGCGAGTCATATAGGGAGAATTCTAATTCTCACTCCTCAATTGGTTTGAAAGTGTGTTTATTTTTTGCCAAGTCACTGAAATAGAGAAAGTACAGAACAACTTCACAGGAAGCTTCTTCTTATAATAGGGATTTTCGTATAGTCATATGTACCAAAGGCATCAATCAGAAATAAATTTCTCGGTTTACCATCCCTAGATTCTTGCCGCAGGGTTTTTGACATCTGTCTTGTACACAAGTTGATATACTTTACCACCGATTCTGGGCCTTGTAGATTCTTTAAGATGAAGACTTCGCACACAAGAGGTGGCTCCGCTAAACTACAGCTACTCGAACAAGAACCAATTTACGAGCAATGTCTTTCACTTATAGGACAGGTAGTTTATACCTACAGTGTTTTATAAGTGAACTATCTAACAAATAATGGAAGAAACGATGCCATGAGACACCATTATAAAATTGCATTATAGGCAGTTTTGATTACTTGATGGTATAATATTACAAACACAATTTGCTTTTATCCACATCTAGCATTGTTCTCAAGAATCTTCATTGGTTACTGGTATATTCATATCTATCTGCATATTTCGCGTCCATGATTGGCCAGAAAATTAAGTGCGCTCCCTGGAAAATTGTCCGACGACGTCGTCGGACACTCAACTTCCGGGAAAAATACGCGCTGTCCCACGCGGCAGTTACGTCGAAATCGCGTGTGTCGCAAAAGGGTTAAAATAAGCTGCAAAAGTTAGTTTCTAAGAAAAACCTTGCTATTAACTGTTTGTTTTGTAATAGGTATTGTTGTTATTGTTTTATTACGATTGCATAAGGCAATACGTTAGAAAACAAACACGGAAACAATCACAAAAAAAGAGCACAGGGACGAATACACACAAACAGTGAGACAACACTTATGAAGAATCAAACTATTCAACCAATTTCAGATCTGAGCAACAAACTTTCAAAACAGCTTCTGAACTTCGGTGTTAGGGAAAACTGAAGGTGCCTAGAGAATTTCAGGTATAAACTACCTGCCCTATAAGTGAAAGACACTGCTCGTAAATTGGTTCTTGTTCGAGTGGCTGTAGTTTAGCGGAGCCACCTCTTGTGTGCGAAGTCTTCATCTTAAAGAATCTGCAAGGCCCAGAATCGGTGGTAAAGTATATCAACTTGTGTACAAGACAGATGTCAAAAACCCTGCGGCGAGAATCTAGGAATGGTAAACCGAGAAATTGATGCCTTTGGTACATGTGACTATACGAAACTCTCTATTCTAAGAAGAAGCTTCCTGGTGAAGTTGTTCTGTACTTTTTCTATAGTATAGATGTCCTTTTTCTTATACGGAGCAAATACGGACACACTTGATTCAACAAGGAGGCGTATATAAGTCTTGTATACCCTAAGGAGAACAGATTTATTCCTAGTGACTAGTGCCTTAAAGATGTAATGTGTTCTAGCATATCCGTATTACATATAGCGCGTAGATGCCTTCCAAAGTCTAGGTTATTGCTATAAGAAAAACCCAAATCCTTGACAGAGTCCATTTCGCGTAAAGCGCATCCTTCAATATTGTACCTATAAGAGAAGGTTTCCATTCCAGAACAAAAATGTAAGACTACAGTGTTTTCCTTTTTGCTTAAGCCTAGAGCGGCTGTTATAGAAGATAGAAGCTGTTAGGAGGATGTTTAGTTGCGATCAAAACTCTTGCGCCAGGCGGGACTCGAACCCGCATCTTCTGCTTTCCGGGCAGCGATGTTCGCCTTACACCACCGGCGCTGTTTGACCGAACAGAACATCCACGATATCTCCCTAGCAATCTCGCCTATCAACACTCACCCGTGATATCGGGATGAGCCGGCCGCTGATATCAGCATGGAACCGGTTAAGCTGAAGGCTTTCGTAGAAATGATGTTTTCCTTTTTGCTTAAGCCTAGAGCGGCTGTTATAGAAGATAGAAGCTGTTAGGAGGATGTTTAGTTGCGATCAAAACTCTTGCGCCAGGCGGGACTCGAACCCGCATCTTCTGCTTTCCGGGCAGCGATGTTCGCCTTACACCACCGGCGCTGTTTGACCGAACAGAACATCCACGATATCTCCCTAGCAATCTCGCCTATCAACACTCACCCGTGATATCGGGATGAGCCGGCCGCTGATATCAGCATGGAACCGGTTAAGCTGAAGGCTTTCGTAGAAATGATGTTTTCCTTTTTGCTTAAGCCTAGAGCGGCTGTTATAGAAGATAGAAGCTGTTAGGAGGATGTTTAGTTGCGATCAAAACTCTTGCGCCAGGCGGGACTCGAACCCGCATCTTCTGCTTTCCGGGCAGCGATGTTCGCCTTACACCACCGGCGCTGTTTGACCGAACAGAACATCCACGATATCTCCCTAGCAATCTCGCCTATCAACACTCACCCGTGATATCGGGATGAGCCGGCCGCTGATATCAGCATGGAACCGGTTAAGCTGAAGGCTTTCGTAGAAATGATGTTTTCCTTTTTGCTTAAGCCTAGAGCGGCTGTTATAGAAGATAGAAGCTGTTAGGAGGATGTTTAGTTGCGATCAAAACTCTTGCGCCAGGCGGGACTCGAACCCGCATCTTCTGCTTTCCGGGCAGCGATGTTCGCCTTACACCACCGGCGCTGTTTGACCGAACAGAACATCCACGATATCTCCCTAGCAATCTCGCCTATCAACACTCACCCGTGATATCGGGATGAGCCGGCCGCTGATATCAGCATGGAACCGGTTAAGCTGAAGGCTTTCGTAGAAATGATGTTTTCCTTTTTGCTTAAGCCTAGAGCGGCCTAGCAAAAAGGAAAACATCATTTCTACGAAAGCCTTCAGCTTAACCGGTTCCATGCTGATATCAGCGGCCGGCTCATCCCGATATCACGGGTGAGTGTTGATAGGCGAGATTGCTAGGGAGATATCGTGGATGTTCTGTTCGGTCAAACAGCGCCGGTGGTGTAAGGCGAACATCGCTGCCCGGAAAGCAGAAGATGCGGGTTCGAGTCCCGCCTGGCGCAAGAGTTTTGATCGCAACTAAACATCCTCCTAACAGCTAAGACTACAGTCTTTTGAGGAGATAGCGGCAACTGCCACCTTTTCGTCCAACCAACCATCAAATCTATCGCATTTTGAAGCACTCATACATCCTCTGAGCCTGCAATGGTTTTATAAATCTTTGCATCATCAGACGTTTTGTGATGACGTTGCACTGTTGCATGACATCAGGAATCTCTGCGGTGAAGATGTTGAAAAGCAAAGGAGAAAGGACTCCCTCCTGTGGGACTCCACTGACTACCCCGCCTTACGCTTGAAAATGAAGAGTCTATTTTGACTTGAAATGTTCGTCCGGTGAGATGTTAAGCGATCCATTTAGGGAGGATGGGGTGAAATTTGTATCTCTCCAGTTTGAAAATAAGTTTCTGATGGGACACTATATCAAATGCTTTTGCGAAGTCAAAGTAAATGACATCGCAACTGCATTTGTTATCAAGCGACTCTTTACAATCATTAAGACATTCCAACAAATTGGTCTGAACAGATCTACCAGGAACAAACCCAAGTTGATGCTGAGAGATAATGCTGTAAACAGTAATATGAGTCATTACGTGCTTTTTATAACCTTCTCAAAAAGCCTGGAAAAAACAGATGTGATGCTCACTGCTCGATAGTTTTCAGGATTGATAGCCGGTTCTTTCTTAGGTATAGGAGTGACAAAATAATGCTTCCAACGTTGAGGACTTTCACCATACATTAGCGACTGATTGTAAAGATAAGCAAGTGGGCCACACGTAGTCGCTATATCTACTCGACCAGCCGCGCAGGACTCCAGGGCTGGATGCGCAGAAGCATCAAACAGAGGTAACCGCAGAGATCGACCTAGCCACCGCCCTCCTGAGCGCAGGCTCCAGAGTAAGAGCCAAGAAGGATCTGCAGGTTGCGCTTGTGGTTGACCAGTAGGTAACGTGGCGGGGCTCAGCCTTAACTCGTAGGCAGTTGGGTTCCTCTATTGATATGTGTGTGTATTGAAGTTGCGATGAAGTCTGATATTTATTGCGCACTGTCATGTAACTCGAGAGTGGAAGGGTTTATTCCGAGCGCAGTGGTAAATACTGCAGATGGTCGGTTGGTTCAATTGAATGACGCGAATAATGTGAAGAAGGGCGAGGATCGCCGGGGGGTCAGCGCAGTTGCAGTCCGCATGGGAGAACCTAATTAACATCCGCATTGGTATGAGGCGTGTTACAGTCGGGGCAACAAGGGCCTAGCGCTAACGTGGCAGGTCACGTAAGAGCTAGCGCGCATGGGAAAGACCTCGACTCTGATTGTGCCTCACACGTGGCCTCGGGTTGAGAGCCGCACGAGTTCTACCACCGGTGCAGCGGACTCACCCGGGTTCTTCCTTTCGATAGTATGTCTTCCGTGACCTTCACAATGGTCGACACTAACGGTTTTTTTGCGAACAAATATGTTATTAGTCTTGGATATTTGTTTATGTGGCAGCAAGTGATACGTGGGGAATTCAAAGACAGGTCTGGTATAAAGCCAGATCAAGACCTCTTTTTGATCTGCTGTTACTCTTTTGTTTTGTCGTGGTGTTGTTTGTGTTCCATTTAGTGTGATTGAATTCCGGACTATGTATGGTTGCTTATATTAGACTAGTACAGTACCGGACGCGTTTTTTGAATAGACGCATCAAAATCTGCGATTTCGCAGTTTTTTGCGTCTTTTTGACATAACTCGCCTAAAGTTTATTCTTTTCAAAAACTAAGGATATATTTGAGCTCAGGAGCTCGAGCTTTCTTGTTCTGTAAGCAGCGTTCATATGGTGTCATGAAAATGTTCGAAATTGAAAACTTGCGCTCCATTGCGAAGGGCGGTCGTGGACGAGTCGTCGGTCGCAAGATGGCGAAAAAAGTTGCATGCCCACAATTCCTCCAATTTGAGATTTCTTGAGAAACGGTTGGTACCATTCGATTCGTCTCTTCGAGATCTACACAAACATGTACACAGCCTCGCCAGATCACCGTGTTTTCACAGCGGGTGGTCAAAAATGACTTGAGCAGACTTTTGCGATTGGAGAAGCTTATATTCCAAGATTTGCATGTTCTCGAGTATCTCAAGTATGGCGGAAAGTGTTCTGTCATGCCAGGAATCCTCTGGGAACGCGCAGTGCACAATATATATAGGATCGAACCAATCAATCGACTGGGCGCGACAGCTCACAAATTGCGCCGCGGGCGTGTTCTGAGAACAATAATTCTGTGGAGTTTGAATCTTTCCTTTTGCAACTTGCGGATGTTGAAAGCAGCAGAAAGTTCAGTTGGCGCACAAAACACAGCAACGTAGCTTACGATTGGTCAGAGTTACAGAGAGTTGTGAGAAAATGCAGGTAAACCTTGTGTGACACGATTTTTTTTCCGAATTCAGTCGACCACTGTTGGAAGACGAGATGAACTGACGGCCGACAAATGCATAGGCAAGCAAATTTGTTAAGGTACTCTAAAATGAAGTGCCTATAACTCTCCAGCTGCCTAACCTGCCTTAGTCCCACCTACCATTTTAGAGTTCCTTACTCGCCCAAATTTGAGTTTTTGACACACGTGATGGTACCGTTCTGCTCAGCTTGAAAAGCTCTATCAAACGGTATTAATCTTGGCCAATTCTGGGAATCAAATTTGACAATTTCCCATTGAGGACGAGGGCGCCCTTCGCCGAGCCTGCTCGGACGTTGACGTCATCGAAAATCGATATTTTCGAAATTGGCCAAATGTCCTCATCCAAAACCATCCAGGGTTATTTGGGGCGCTGATTACGAATCCGACATCCGTTTTTAAGAATTCCGCCAATTTCGATAGGTCTTGGATTTTCTTCCGGATAGTTGAGGGTGCTCGGGTCAGGAACACCGATTGTCATGACTTCCGTATCACGGAATCATGATACTTCAATCGATAGTCGGTTGAGGGCCTGCCGGCCTGGAGGCACAATCGATGGACTGCCCGCCCCTGGAAACCGTATATAAGCAGGTGCCGCGGGCAGAGGCAAGAGCTCTATCATACGGCTCACACAGCTTGGCTCGGTCGGTCCACACACGGCTTGGCTCGGTCGGTTCCTCGCTCCCGTTCGACTCACGAGGCTCGACCGTCGCTCCGGCTCGGCGCATGGACATCGCCTCGCAAGATCCTGCCCAGGCGCCTGCGCGCCTCAACCGGCAGCTACAAGGGCCCAGACAGCCCATCCTGTCCGAGCTCGATCCGAAGCCCGTACCGAAACGAAGAAGCCCAGGGTCAACATGACCCAGCCAAACAACTGAAGGACTAACTAGAAGTGTACAGGCCAACAGGCCTACACTAAGAGGGACAATACGAGCAAAACTAAAGACTCACAGTGAGAGTGCTGAGAAGTGTTCACCATTTGATATATTGTTGTTATGCACAACAAACAATGAGTAAAGAAGCCTGAATAGTCCTCTACCACAAGAACCACCAAAACCTATTGGACCGTTATGCAATCCAAACACCGATGCTGCTCAAACTTCGTCTAAGGGCAAGAGTTATTCAGGGTGCCGAATACGATGCCGAAGTCCATTTGGCCGATTATGCCAGGAGACCACCAATACAGAAAACTGATGGTGGTCAGTGATCTTGACCCTACCTTCTCAAATGGTTGTAACATATCAAAATTGGTGGAATTTTCAAAAACGGACGCCGGATTCGTAGTTAGCGTCCCAAATAACTCCTAGACGGTTTGGACGAGGTTTAGACAAGAAAATTTGGCAAATTTCGAAATCGTCTACTTTCGATGACGTCATCGGCCGGAAAGGCTCGGCAAAGAGAGCCCTCGTCCTCAACGGAAATCGTCAAAAACTCAATTTTCTCGGAATTGGTACCGTTCGATAGGGCATTCGAGCTGAACAGGACGGTACATAGGGTGTGTCAAAAACGCAAATGTGGACGAGTAAGGGCGGAAGAAACTTCACCATTGCCCTCCGCAGCTCTAAAATGGCAGCTGAGACTAAGGCAGGTTAGGCAGCTGAAGAGTTATGGGCACTTCATCGTAAAGCCCATTAACTGATTTGCTAGCCTATGCATTTGTACGCCGTTAGCTGATCGAGTGTTCCTACAGTGGTCGACTGAAATTGGAAAAAATCGTGTCCCACAAGGTTTACCTGCATTTTCGCACCGCTGTAACTTTGTCCAATCATAAGCTACGTTGCCGTGTTTCGGCGGGCCTCTTTAATATTCTACTGCTTGCAACATCCACAAGTTGCCGGAAAGATTCAAACGTGACAGAGTTATTGCCCTCAGAACACGCCCGTGCTTCCAATTTAGCACAGCAACGGTGGATGTTCTCCGCGCTCTTACTCGCCCAGATTATAACTCCTGCTGCTCGCAGTAATCAAACTTGGCCCGGTTCAAAAATATTAATTTTAGATGACGTCACTGTCCTTCTGCCGCGGCCTTGAACCGCCTCGCCTTTGATGCGAAATTGTCAAAAATCGATTTTCCCAGATTGGTCGAGATTGATAACATTCGATAGAGCTTTTCGAGCTGAACAGAATGGTTACATTGAGAGTGTCGAGAACTCAAATGTGGGGGAGTAAGGGCGGAATGGACTTCGCCACTGCCCTCCGCCGCTCTAAAATGGCAGATTGGGCTAAAGCAATTTAGACATCAGGAGAGCTGCCAGCACGTCGTCGTAAAGTGCTTTTAGTCTCGTGCTCGTCCACACATTTGCATGCCGTTGGCTCTCCTTGTCTTCCCGCAGTAGTCGATTGAACTCGGACAAATCGTGTCACACAAGGCTAAACTGTATTTTCGCCACGCTGGAGCTTTGTTCAGTCATAAGCTAGGTCGCTGTGTTTCAGCGCACTTCTTGAACTTTCCACTGCTTACAAAATTCACAAATTGCAACAGGAAAGATTTAAACTTCACAGAATTATTGCTCTCAGAACACACCCGCGGCGCAATTTGTGAGCTGTCGATTGATAGGTTCGATCCTATATACATTGTGCAAAGCGCGTTCCCAGAGGATTCCTGGCACAGAACACTTTACGCCATGCTTGAGATACTCGGAGAACATGCAAATCTTGGAATATAGCTTCTCCAATCGCAAAAATCTGCTCAAGTCATTTTTGACCACCCGCTGTGAAAACACGGTGATCTGGCGAGGTTGTGTACATGTTTGTGTAGATCTCGAAGAGACGAATCGAATGGTACCAACCGTTTCTCAAGAAATCTCAAATTGGAGGAATTGTGAGTACGCAACCGTTTTCGACGGCTTGCGACCGACAACTCTTCCGCGACGGCCCTTCGCAATGGAGCGCAAGTTTTGAATTTCGAACATTTTCATGACATTTATAAACGATGCATACAAAACGAGAAAGCTCAAGCTCTTGAAATTAAATACATCCTTAATTTTTAAAAAGAATGAATTTTAGGCGAGTTATGTCAAAAAGACGCAAAAACTGCGAAACGATGCAACAAATAAATTAATACGTATGTGTGAGGAAGTAACAAACATGATCAGCAGCATACATGTGTAACTTGATGTTGCAAGATCTTTTGTTCATGCCAAGCGAGACTCTAACTCTAACTCGCTGTTTTCCCGGCAGGATGTTAGCCCACTAAGCATCAGCGCTTGTGAACAGCGCATTTGCGATATAATCGTTGCAGATGGCTTATCAGCACTCTCCCATGATTTTACAATATTGGGCGCCATGAAACAGCGCTGTTACTGTAATCCTCATTGAAAAGCAGATAATGCAGGGACCAGTATCGCGTGGCACAAAGGTTCTGCTCGCAATAGGATGTCCACCAACAGTACCTAACCATTATTCCAGCTGCTCTATGTTTGAAATAAATGTTTTGGGCACTGTTTCAAATATTCTGAGTATCGCCCCACATCTAGCTCCTGATGCACGGATTGTACAAGGCCTTTATAGCAAATTCGTCACCGAGTACGGAGACCTCAGCAGAAACCGCTTTCGTGCTTCTCGACAGTGTATTAAAGATATTTATTAAATCAGCAAAAAATGATCAAGGGGGAAAGAAGAAGCGTGGCGACGTCCGACTTCCGTAGGTGGCGAGGCAGGGCTCGGAGACGACGGCGGCTGGCGAGGTAGGGTCTGGAGGCGACGGCAGCTGGCAGCGGCGGAGCCGACGTCAGGCAGTGACGTGGGCCAGCGACGAAGTGATGACAAGGGCCCTGTCTACCGGCTTTCTTTTATAGCAGCCGGTTGCCGCCTACATCGACCGGACCGACTTGACCTTGACCGGGCGACCTCTTGGTCTATTACACCACAGGGTTCTTCCTGTCCCTTCTTTTATGACCATATCATCATCAGCGGAACCTCCGCAATGGGATCTAAATGGGATCAGGGGAACGACCACTGGATCCCGAAAAACTCCAGCCTAGTTATGTTAGCCTTTTGCGGCTGGTGCAGAGTCTCTGCTGCCGCAAGTCTCGCTCTGCTTCTATATAGATTTTGTGTTCTTCTCCGCTAATCTCGTTGATCTGCGAGGAGCTGTCTCGCTCTGTTTCTATATCATTATTGAACACTTACCTCTTGCATACACTTAGTGTTCTTCTCCGCTATTCTCTTTGATCTCTGAGGAGTTGTCTTGCTCTGTTTCTATATCATTATTGAACACTCGGCTCTTGCATAGATTTTGTGTGCTTCTCCGCTATTCTCAGTGACTTCTGAGGAGTTGTCTCGCTCTGTCTCTATATCATTATTGAACACTCACCTCTTTCATACACTTAGTGCTCTTCTCCGCTATTCTCTTTGATCTCTGAGGAGTTGTCTTGCTCTGTTTCTATATCATTATTAAACACTCGGCTCTTGCATAGATTTTGTGTGCTTCTCCACTGCGATACATTATTTATTTTCCGACTTGTAAATGCCTAGCAAGTTCAAACTATTCCAGCACAAAGTGCCTCCCTAAAAAGTACACATATTACTTTACTAAATACTATATAACCATTTACACTAAAAAATAATGACTACATTAAATAATGTTGTATTTTCGCATATAAATGCTTCACTATCCTCCAGATTCCTACTTTCCGTTGAAGTCATAAGGTCGTATATTGCAATCCTACTCCAATCAGAAGAATCCATACCTATCTTTACAGCCAACTCAGTAGCACAAACATACTAAATCAAACTCCGTCTAACAATACAAATTGTACAAATAAACTTTTTTTTGTAAAATATGTTATACGCTCACACAGATAGCTTGCTTAGAAGTATTCGCACCACAAATCGTTACGTAACCATCTTTTATGATTATACAGGGTAACGTCATCTGATTAACTTTGAACAGTTTGATTGTCTTCTTTCCCAAGTATAAGCTGTAATAGCATTTATAATTTAAGGTTGCTAAAAAATGAAAAGGCACTACTATTTTTTGCCCAAGATTCTCATTGCCAGATAGTACCAGTGTTTTTTCTTCTAATAACCCGAATTCTGGAGTTCTTCCTTTTGTTATATTCAGACAGCTTCTTTTTCCATCCAAAGTAAAAAATGTCCAAAAAGCAGCACTCATCTCTGCCTTACATTACTAAAATTATATATTATAAAATTTGTATAATATAACTTATCAGCAACTCTGAAGTTGCATATTTTCCCGCCGTAGCCAGTCGAACTTGCCCAAGATAATGGATACGAATCCAAAGGATTGTTGTAACCTACATATACAGTCCCCTCCCGTTATAACGCGTTTGAGGGACAGATCAGCGCTATAACGGGGGTCGCGTCCTAACCGGGGCTGAACTCTTCTACACCATTTTAGGCGTAGATTTATTTAGAATCGCATGCAATGGACAAATGTAGCTGTAGCAATGAAATATGTTACCATAAAAGAGTGTGAAGGCGAAGAACATCTTTAGAGCAGAGAGAGAGCGCAGGACAGAAGTGGCTAGCGAACGGACTCCATAGTGTGGCTCGAGTTACGCATCCGTGCTAAAATCGCCTACATCCTGGAGTATCCTCCCTTGCCCAATTCGGAAGTAGATGAAACACGGATCTGTAATCGAAACTAAGAGATAGGAGTGTTTTAACATTCGTTATATGCAAAGACGCACAATGGGTGCGCGCCAAGGCGCGGCATGGTGACCCCCCCCCCCCCCGAGCCACTTTGCGCCGAAATGATGAACAGGTGAGGAGAGGATGACGTTCCCGAGAAATACTAAAATATTTTGAAGAAATATTTAAAACCACCATATCTTATTATACTCTCACATCATACTCTCTACCTAATCTTTTGTTGCTTAAGAATTTGCTGTTTTCGGCGCAGTGATAGGAGGCGGGGAGACAGCCCATGACCTTCGACCGCCTTGAGCGTAGCAGTCGGATATAGTGACGTCGAATTTCCCACATTGTACGCGGTGTACGTACGTGTGATGCAAGTTACAGCGAGAGGGGCCTTGGTGAAACGGTACGCCTCCTATCAAACTAAAGGGTAAAAACTCGTTCCCCACGTGGGAAGTGCCCCGTCATCTTGTATTGGGGTTGAGTACTGGTGGGCTGCCTCCTTCTTACTTGCAGTGCGCCAAACGCGTTTATTCACGTTTTCCTGATTTTTAATCAAACGAGTTGATTGACATAAATTCAGGACGCTAAAATGAAAATAGTATAAAATCCAAAAGTGAATGTAATTTATGTGGACTGTTCATGTTAAATAAAAATCAAGATGCTTATAATAAAAGTGCTGAGTAGTGTGTAGCAAATTAAAGTCAACTGTTAATTTGGATATTTATTTATCTAATGTTAAACAACAGGAAAACAAAATTTAACAAACTTAAACAAACAATTTAGATATTTGACTATCTACGAAGTTTACAACGAAATAGAAACTAACAGTTCAGATAATTTACCATTTACGGAGTTAACAACAAAACAGGAGCTAACCAGGGTTAACAACCAAATAGAAACTAACGAATTAACAACCATAAATACACATGTGAGCTTATATCCTCTTTACCTACATTTGCCATCATCGTAAATGATTAAAATAAACCGCACTTCATAAGAGTGGGACATGATACCCACACATACTGATAGCAAGATGTGATAATAACTTAACAGACCTAGCCTATAAATATATATTTATCATACTTAAGGAAGAAATATATAATACGTAGGTCTATACGACTCATTTTGAATAGATGATTTAGTATACATATGTTATTAAGACCCTCTACATAAATAGCGTTTGCTCTTAATTCAACTGTTATACTATAAGTCATAGGTTTCCCCTTCCTTTTAATACAATACAATTCAGTTAAAAAGGGATAATAAACGTAAGAAACAATTCTTAACTATAAAAAAGAGGACCTATCTCTTAGTAAAAATAGGGGTTGGTACTGATGGGATTTATAAAAGTCAAAATTGTCGTGAGCGGTAAAATTTTTGCCCCTTCAGTACACCGTACCTTGAGGTAAAAAACGGGTATAATAACCCCGTCGGGCAGCCCCCTAAAACCCTTCTGGGAAACTGCTTACTGTGACCACTCAGATACTTTGATATAAGGTCTAAAGACGAAATCATTAATAGTACAGCTAACTATTATGACCGCTTAGCATTTACTAAATATAAAGAAGGCACATTCGCCGTTTTGGCTCTCTTTCTACGACTCTGATTGTGTCAGTGCTCTCCGGTTAAGCTTTGCCGACTCTAAAATAGTGCTGTAAGTACATGGTTTCATTATATCCTCGGAAATTAGGTGTAGAGAGTGTGCTGTACTGACTTCGACATATTTTGCAACCTATCATCCGCCGTCGCAGCGTTAAGTTCAGAGGATTTAGGAAGAATGTCACGTTATCAACTTTGACATCATTGCCTTTCCGTTCTTACTCGTTACACCAGCAAAGTGCGCTTGAATTATCATCTGCTCTTCTTTCTGACAACTTAACCTGTTTTTTATTTTTGTCGGTCTATTTATTCTGCTCGAGATTTTATAGCGATGATTTCAGACGATTGCACGGACCAGGCGGAAGATGCGAGATTGAATAGAGTTGTTTGAATAAAAAATTAAGACTCTTACAGTGTACTATGTAAAGTTGGCAGTTCAGAGAGAACAATAATCACTTATCCTCTACCGAGGAAGGGTTTCGCTTCGTCCTCTATGTTGTTATTTTGACACTACTCACATGAATTGTTTTGTTGATATCAGCATATCGTTGTTATTTGACATCTCTCTGTTCCAGTGCTTCTTATTGATTTATCTTCTTGTGTTTTAGTCGATCGCATACTTGTTCTTATGTGTTTCTAGCACATCTCACTGTTCGATTGGAGTAGTTGAACGCAAATAGAATTAAAGATGAACACTCATTGTACATGCGTTTTTACAGACTCTCACAAACTTGGAGTGTGTGTCCTAGTAATAAGAAGGTTGTGACCTATTGGATTGAGACGTTGGTAAATGTATGTATTAGAGACTGGATGGAACATGTTATCCCTTTCATCGTATCTGATAGTTCAGTGGATTTCTCGAATATTAATGCTAAGGCAGAAGTAGGGGAAGCCCCATACATTCGTCCGCATTAATCTAGAGATGATCTAGAGACGAAACGCTATACGGCTAAAGCTCTATGTCGCCAACAAGCCCTTAATATGGACAGTTAAGGATAACAGCCCTTATAACAGAGCTTCCGAAGCAGCACTGGCATAATTCTTCAACGTCATCGGCACACACTTTCGCGCTCTAGCGCGGGTCACTAGCCGTACCTGTAGGAAGCGTTACTAGACGTACCTGTCAAAAGCTTGGGACCGCGACAACTCGTCCAATTTCGTCGCGCACCGTACGCGACGCCAGGAGGGTTCGCGCGGCGTTGGAGTTATGTCTGGTCCGCGTGCGCAACACTCATCAATCCCTATAACACCACACCCGTTGTGTTTTCATTGTGTTGATCTTCTTCTTCTTCTTCAGCGTCTGTCCCGCTTCGTAGCGGGGACCGCTATTCTGGTGTCATGACGCCACCTTTCCCGATCCAGCGCTAGATCAGGGTGGACAGCAGCCGCTTTCAAGTCCGTATGTAACGTATCAGCCCAGCGCTGCTTCGGGCGCCCTCTAGGCCGCTTTCCTGTTACCTCGAAGTTAAGGCCTATCTTGCGGACGCTGTCTTCTTCTCCAGGCAGAACGTGGCCGTACCATCGTAAACGAGCTTGTCGCATCTTGTCCGCTATCGGCGCGACACCGAACTTCTGCCGAATAGCATCGTTTCGGATGCGGTCCATGCGCGTGACTCCTGCCGTCCAGCGCAGCATCTTCGTCTCCATGACGCTGAGGCGCGTTTCAACTTCCTTGGTCGCAGGCCAACACTCAGCGCCGTACATTGCTACTGGCCGGATGACTGCCCTGTAGATCTTTGACTTAAAGCGCTCCGGTATCTTCCTATCGCAAAGCACCCCAGTCAACGAGCGCCACTTGGACCAAGCTGCACTCACGCATGAATTCACTTCGACCATCAGTTTGCCGTCAGACGCGACTGCTGATCCCAGGTACTTAAAGACCGCAGTGCGTGGAAGCTCGATGCCGTTAACCTTCATGGAGCTAGATTTGGTAACGTCTGTCGTTAGATATTCGGTCTTCTTCACGTTCAATCTGAGTCCAAACCGCTCCAAGCGATCACACCAAGCTTGCAACTCTCGCTCGAGTTCTCCTTTATCTTCGCTAGCGAGCATCACGTCATCGGCATAAAGCAACGTCCAAGGGACGGGCTTCTGAAGATCTCGTGTGATGGCATCCATGACGAAAACAAAGAGGAGTGGGGAAAGCGCATAACCCTGGTGTACCCCGACAAAAATGGGGAACTCCATCGAGGTTCCAGCTGCAGCTTGAACTCGACTCTTTGGTCAAGAGTAGAGAATTCGCACCCACTCTATGAGCTCTTCGGGAACTCCTTGATGTCGCAAGGCGTACCATATCACTTCACGCGGTACGCGGTCAAAGGCCTTCTCCAAGTCGAGGAAGGCGATATGCACTGCCTTCTGTTTCTCGCGATGCTTCTCTATCAGGAGGCGAGTGGGGTGTATGGCATCAACGGTGCCACATCCAGCCACGAAGCCGCACTGATTGCTGGACAGCTGGACGATGTCATGAATTCGTCCATAGACAATTCGCTCAAAGATTGTCATGCTGTGCGAAAGCAAGCGAATCGGACGGTAATTGGAGCAATCTGCAGGACTGCCCTTCTTCTTCCAAATCGGGATCGTCGTACTTTGGCGCCAACACTCAGGCACTTTCTTCTCCGCCACAACCTGATTAAAGAACTTCGCCAACCACTCAGTACTTGGACTTCCACAAATCAGCTGCCACGTCATCGGGCCCAGTCGCTTTGCCTGGCCTCATCTTCTTCAAACCCGCTTCAGTCTCCTCCACAGTGATCTTCTGAACGGGGCCGTGGGTTGGAGCCGTTGAAGGGATGGCTGGATGAGGGAACTCTACCGTAGAGATTTCCTCAAAATAATCGCGCCATCGCTTCAATGCCTTCTTGCTGTCCGTAAGAAGATGGCCGTTCTCATCATTGATGCCGAAGAACTTCTCAATGTCCTCAGTCTGGCGATGGCGATTCTTTGCAAGTCGGTACAGATACCGCTCACCATCGCGAGACTCGAGCTTCTCGTTAACATCTCCATAATGAGTGGCTTTCGCAACAGCCACGGCCTTCTTTGCAGCTTTCTTCGCTTCTTGGTACTTCTGCCAGTTATCGGCTGTTTTTCGCCGAGAAACACGTGATAGAGCGACTTCTTCTCTCGCACTTTTGCTTTCACGTCGTTTGTCCACAGCCATGTCTGCTTGTCGACCTTCCGTCGCCCAGGCTTCGTAATGCCGAGTTCTGACTGTGCAGCTTGACGAATCGCGTCGGTCGCCTTCTTCCAAGTTTCGTCGACAGTTGTGACTGTCGGTAACCGCACGCGAGAAATCACAGCTGCTTCCTTCTCTCTCATTCGCCACCACTTGATTCTTGCTGCACCACATCGCTCGACCTGCTTCAGCCTCGGAGGGGCGATCTTCAAAGTGCAGATCAGCGGTCGATGCTGTGGGGCGACCGTCTCATACGGAACGATCTTCGCGTCTGTGACAAGACTCCGGTCGCGATCTCTCACAAGGCCAAAGTCTATCTGAGTCTTGGTGTTCCCACTGTAGTATGAGATAAGGTGCGAGTCGCGTTTTCGGAAGACGGTGTTCACTATGGTGAGGTTATGCGATTCCGAGTAATCAAGAATGCGCTCACCATCGGCGTTACGTGATCCGTATCCGAACCCACCATGACAGCTGTACCCGTCTTTCGTAGCACCTACGTGCCCATTAAGGTCACCAGCGACTATGATGACATCTTTCGACGGTACCACTGCTGTCTTTTCATCAAGCAGGCTCCAAAACTCTTCCTTGGCTTGATCTGAGTAGCCAGTCTGCGGAGCATACGCTGAGAAGAAGTGATAGAGTCGCTCCTTAGCGGCGACAACGATCTTCATCAATCGATCGTCAAAGCGCTCGACGCTTACAATCGAGTCACGAAATCGTTCGGAGACGACTACTCCAACTCCACTGGTGGTCCTGGGACTTCCACATAGAAGGCCTTGAAGCCACGTCCTATGTCCCTTGACTTGCGGCAGGACCACCTCGTCTCCTGCACCGCACAGAAATCAACTCTTCTACGCTCCAGTGCTTCAACCAACTCGCACGAGCGGCCCGTCAACGTACCCACATTCAGCGTTGCCACGCGGGTCCTGCTTACGTTACGGGACTTTCGGACTAGCTCAGTTGCCCCCCGATGCCGTCCTCGCATCAGGAACCCTCGCATACTTCTCACACTCGCCGGGCTTTGCGAGTGCGCGTCGGCTCCCGCGGACGCCGTAGCACTATCTCGAAACACTTGGGCTGTCATACACCATGTGATGTGACATGGGTCTTCGTAGGCCGGCCTGTCACAAGGGCCTGTCGCCTGCATTCGAGTGTCCGTTCAGCTCGGCTCGCAAAAGCGAACAGTTTCCAGTGGCACCACGTGGAGGAACGGACATCGCCACCGACATTGTGTTGATAACCTTTCCTTTTAGTTTTCCTTAACTTTTGGTCTACCTAGAGCAAAAAATAGGTGGGACTTAAGCAGACAGACATAGCGTGGGATGTCTACTGTCATGGAGATTGTTCAACAGTTACTCACTGTCTGCGAAATTGCCACATCAGATGGTAAATTCCATCCAAAAATTGACCTCATCAATAGAAAACTGATAATATCGATAGACAACGTTCACATTTTGTGAAGGAAAAAATAATAAGTTTTTTATACATTTTTTAAAATATAGCTCATCCCTGGGCGGATAGCATATAGGAGGCATCGACTGCCTTGTACACCTCGTAGTTGGTTCAGGAGTATGTATGTCCATGCCTCTCGGGGGCGGTGCTTTGATGCCAGGTTTGTCTGGAAAGGATAAAACGCTGAGCTCTCCGGCAGATGGACACCGCATGTGGTTGTTTTGGCCAATTTAAAACTACGCAGAAATTAACCCGAAGAAGCAAATTGCGTGGCGCATTCCGAAACAAATGTTGACTAACGCTACCCTTTATTCTTTTAAGCGTTTACAAACATTCTAATCCCACCGCAGAAGGCATAAATAGGTAATCGCAGTGCCGCAGTTCCGGTTACTGAACTGTTAACCGACTGGATACCGCTTGGAGGTAATCGCCCATGCGACAGTTAATAACGGCGGTCTCTTCGCGATACACACGCGCACAACAGGTCCCACACGCCATCGTGCAAATAATCCTCCTCGCACACGCACACACACAGACCCTTTCACCCCTCTTCTCCTCGTCCCGTAACTCGATGCTCAGCTCTGGTGATTCATCGCCACCACAGCGATCCAGAAGCGCTACCGTATCCATCGCTTATCTCTGACTTTTTTCCATGTCTCGACGATGGCATCGACAAAAACGATTCCTTCCCTTTTTTATTTTCGGTGGTATCACTAGAGGACATAGTCTACGTATTCAAACTCAAGAAACCACATTCTAAGGTCCTCCAAGAATCCTTTATGAATAAAATTTTCTAAATAAAATTTAGCACGAAATACCTCCTACAAAAATTCATTGTCTTCCGAAAACATTCACCAGCAAATCAGAGTCCTTGCTTAACAAAAGAGCCTTTCTGTTACTCACAGTAGTGCTTTTCAGTGAATAGTGAATCAGTGAATAACCATGCATTTCAAGCGAATTATTGAAGCAAATATAAATAAAAAATTTTGGTTCATGTCGCGAAGGTGGGCAGCACTGTGAGGAGGGAACGTGCCTGCCAATAAGGCCGCGTTAAATGGGCGTACCGTTAGCATGGTACGGTAGGTAGGGATTTGATGGTGTGTGTTCGGTCGGTGTTCTGATTGGTTATGATTGGCTGAGACGCTCCCATCTCCCATTGTAGCCCACCTTCGTGACATGTACCAGAATTTCTCATGAAACCTCATGAAACAATCTTATTTTTAATACCCATTGTATCACTTTTGGCTTAAAAAATATTCTTCTTCTACATCTTCAGAAAACTACAAAATCGCTTTGAAAAAGCAAAACTCTCCATAGTGGAAGAAAACGCTTTTGCTATCTTTTAAAAAGCCAATCTTAACTTTAATCTTTTGTGCTATACTAGTTTTGTATCAGTTTTTTTAAATGTTCTGCTTTAAAAGCCTACTTTCGCTGTAATTTTTACGTTCTTTCCTTTGTGTAAATTTTTTGCTCAATAAATGTTCTATGATCTGTTCTCTCAATCGAATGCGCCATGCACTTTGCATTAACGGGAACTGCAGTGACTAGCAACGAACAAATCAGTGTTCCACAAGCCCCAGACATAATTGCTACGAGCTCATCAACCTAGAAGAGATGGAAGGTTAGGTTGGCTCGGGCTCTATTCGAATCTTGAGTCAGCTGACGCCTGCTCAAAATGCGTTACACCCGCACCGTGCACCTAGCTGCCTTAGAAATTTGATTTTAACGCTAAAGCTCTTTGGACGTTCGATCAAACAGCGCCGATGGTGTAAAGGCGTAGAGCGTTCCTGTCCGATTGGCAGCTGGTGCAGGTCCGAGTCCAGCTTGACGCTAGGGTTTTGATCACAACAAAACATCATTATGAGAGCCAGTTTACTCATTCAACAGCAGCCGGCCAGCGTAGAGACCGGTTTGAATACTTGCGCCTGAAGTGAAGAATATCAGTCGGTATTCACCGGCCGATCGATATCGCAAGCTTACTGTAAAGTTTCTTCACCGGCCAGCATATTCGCACGATTCCGATTTTGAACGTCCCCGCCAGGCTTCTTCGGCAAATCTCCGCTTGTGAAATTCGGTGGAAAACAGATGGCGACGATCATTGTTGAATGGCCATTCGCCGACCGATCGCTTGCATGTTGTGAAGCGGCAGATGAATTCGCGTGAATCCGCTCTGAACGCTTAACTCTGAGATTATAGCGCTCAAAATTTGATCCCTCCACAGTGGCCACCCCTAAAACTGAAGTACATTCAGACAGACAGGCAGACAGAGAGGTACTGAGAGATGGGTGGACGGAATTTCTATAAAGAACAACTACCCGGTTGTAGTGCAGATGCAGGAGCGTCAGGGAGTCGCATGCGTAGTGAATCGAATCAAAGTTCAAGTTTCGCCCAGGAAAACTAAGCGCTCCGCCTCTCTGTGGTAGCTCAATCGTGTCTGACTTTTCTACACAGAAGAAAATGAAAAAAGAAAAATCATTAAAAAGTCTTCAAAAATAATCAGAACATAATAAAATTAAATTTTAAAATATAGTAGAAATAATACTGAGTGGTTCATCGGTTGGATACCGTCGATGGATCGATCCAAAGTTCAATTTTTGTATTATTTTGTTTTATTAACTTTTTTTGCATGCTAACTATAATAGCAATAATCCTTTAACCTCTCTGCGATCTGCGGCAATGATACTGGTCTTATTTTCACAGAAAAAATGGAGAAAAGGCAAAGGATAAAGGTCGGCGCTCTCAATCTCTTTTGGGTGCGCCACGCGCTCTACATCTGCATGATGTCGTGCAGGCGGTTTGAAGACGTGTTTGGCCTTACAATGACCTGCGGTGGCCAGCCGTTTAGCACGTCACTGCTTTATCCTTCCCAGACAAGTCTTGTACCAATTCGCAGATCCCGGAGGGATGGAAGGCTTCGCTGGCCTGGGCGGGAATCCCGAACCAGGAACCTGGGTCGAGCACAGCGACATCCGACACCTCATCTGACTACTCCACACGCGCTCAGAAAAGCAATGAATAAATCAATGTAAGAAATAGATAAAAATAAAAAATAAAATAAAAGTATAGATCCTAATCGCAGAAAGGCTTTACTAGAAAAGCGACAAAAAGTGGCAGTAAGGCCTGTGCCGACCAAGAAGCTTCATGGAAAGCTAGCTTATTCTGAGCTTGTTAAATGTGTAGCTCTGTTAAATAGTGACTAAATGAGGTACCGCTCTCTCACTCCCCTACCACAGTAGCATAGACACTATAAAATAAAATAAAATAATAAAATAAAGAAAAATATAAAATAGGGGAAGACAAAGACTGAAGAGGGAGCGCGATGAACCAGGTGCGGAGATTCTGAACAAGACCTATGTATATGTTCTTGTAGGGGATCGGACGAGGATCACAGTACTATGTTTCTTTTTTGCTAAATCCCCCAGGGTGGTCAAAAATGGCAAAAAATTGTCTCACTTCTGGGCGGGCTGATAAGGCAAAAGCGACGTCGAGGGTTCGATTATGGAAGTGTCCGTGCGATTTGCTCTGTGGAGCGCTCCCGTTTTTGCAAATAAGGAGCAATATTTTGGCAACGGCAGGGTACCTTCTTCGCTTCCTCCAGTACTCCACAGTGCAAATCGCACGGACACTCCCGGAATCGAACGCCCGACCCACCTCCCGTAAGTCTGCCTTGCTATCCCCTCGGCCATCCAATCGCTGCCGACATGAATTTTGAATGTAGCCTGAAGCTTCGTGTGGGAAATGTAGGAAATTATTAGATTACTATAATCAACGGCGCGTGTAGCGCAGTCGGAGGAGGCGCCGGCTGTCGCGTGCACCCGATACCAGGTTCCTGGTTCGAATTTCCCATCCAGGCTAACCAAGCCCTCCATCCCTCCAGGGACGGTGAATTGGTACCAGACTTGTCTGGGAAGGATAGAGCGCTGACTTTTTCATCGGCTGGCCACCGCAAGTCATTGTATGGCCAAATACGCATTCAAGTCGCCTCCACGACATCCCGTGTAGGTAGAATGCGTGGCGCATCCCAAAAGGGATTGAGTAACGCCGTCCTTTATCATTTTGTACTATAATCAAACTTTAATTTGTCAGAATCTCCGGACCGAGTTCAGTGACCACCCTTGTGGATGGTTTATCGGTTGGATACTAGAGATCATTCCGATGGCAAAATATGCATTGAAATTGCCTTATACATATATATCCTAATGCGTGGGGGCACTTTATCAAGTCTCTTTAATAACGACGGTTGGATTATTGAAAGTTAAATTTTTACAAGGACCTACGAAAGCACATTTCTCTGAAATTTCCTGGTTTGAGAAGCCGTCCTATTTGCATTCGTTTCGCTTCCCTAGTGGTGCCCTCCTCCGAGTAGGATAGAGATACAAATTGTCTCCTTGACAATCCGTAAAAGCAGAATGTGAGGCGACGGGTCCCACAAGGTTCCGATTGATGTCGATCATTTTATCATTTTTCATCTATGCGGTAATTTTTTGATTCTGTTCCTTCCACAAATTTGTCGGACACAGTTTGTCGGTTTAATTACCCAAGTTTGAGCTAATGTGATAAACGTACCAAAAGCCAGAAGGACGTTCTGCGACGGCAAGTGCCATAAGCACACCAACCATAAACTTAGCCAGTACAAGAAGGCCAAGAAATCGAAGTTCGCCCAAAGGCGACGACGTTATGACCGTAAACAAGCCTGATTTGGAGGTCGGACGAAGCCTATCTTCAGAAAGAAGGCTAAGACCACCAAGAACGAGATCGTACTTCGTATGGAATGCACCGAGTGAAAGCATAAGAACAATTGCCGATTAAGCGATGCAAGAACTTCGCGTTGGGAGGACAGAAGAAGGCACGTGGTCAAGTCATCCAATTCTAAAGGGCTTTGGTTGTTGTTAATGGTTTTCTGATAGAGTCGTCTGTACTGAAAAAAAAATTTGTGGCTGAATGACAGAACTACAAAAAGGCTCTGGAATAAACAGCTCCTATGGTGACTTTTCTTGAATCGGGGGCACTGTGAAGGGTGAGGCCCTTGTTGTTGCTACATTGTGCCCTTCCAAAACCCTGAAAGTTACCAGAATCGGCTCTATTCTGCTCTGGGTGCTCGGAGATGCTCCCCGGAAGTGCACCTCATTCGATCGAACGGTTCCATACCGTGTGCTCAGCGCTTTGTCAGGTCGGCCGCTGCCGCCGCCGCTCTCCTCTTCACCTCAGTCTATTACCTCCTACCGCATGGCGCTGCTCTCGCTCATGTTTGATCGACTTACGGCACTCCCTGCATCGATTTTTCCACGCAGAATTTTTGAAGTTTTCATTTTTTCAGGTACATTCGATAAAGTTTTGCTGAGTGGAGTGACCTATGCTCACCAATAAATGTCAGCGCAAATGCGCGGTATGTGGAGACTCACCGGCTAAGGTGAGGTTATTGTTCATCGGTTTAAAATTTGTCAAACAAATTTTTGTTTTTCTCTAGAATTCCTTTTTATCAGGTCCACTACGGAGTTCTGGCGTGCTTTGGTTGCAAAGGATTTTTTCGACGAGCTGTGAAAGACGGCCGGAATAAGTACGTGTGTCGATTCGAGAAGAACTGTGAAGTCAATAAATGTATGTTAAATAGCACATCTACACTTAAAAAAGCCTTGAGAACAATGTTTCGAAATCATAGGGTGACCATCTCTTCAGAACATGCGCCACAACATTTGGTTTGTATGATTTTTTACGTCAAATTGGACGCTATTCAAGCAAAATTGTTCACTGTACAAGTTTCTGAAATCAAGTTGAGCATCTTGCAGATCTAAATGATTGTCTTAAAAGTTTAACGAGACAATTTAACTTTAAGAGTCTTCAAAAGGTTTAAAAAATATTTATTGCGGAAATTTAGGATAACTCCCTTTCAAATTTTAAATTTGTTTGCCGCACAAAAAGTGCATGTGATTGTAATTATGTACTAAAAACTTTTGTTTTTTAATTATAATCAACAATTTTAAGGTTGATTTTTTTTTATTTTTAATTTTTTATAGTTTTAATTGTCGAAAGGCAGCAACTTTTTAGCCCTAAGCGAAAAAATTGCGCCACGGGCTTGTATAGGATGTTGGGTTTTCCTCTGCTTGATAGCAACAGTTCTATTTGTGTGGAGTTGTACACCTGCCAGAGGTTCAACAAAGCCGTTTGTGGAAAATGCACAGCCCTTACCTTGCTGCTTGAATAAGCAGGATCTACACTAACAGTCAAGTGAAAGTCGCAATAAGCCAGAGAAGGGAATGGCGCGATCTTACTCTCCAACATGCTAAATAATGGCTGGCTTTATGCTCTTTGAAATAATATTTCTCTTAAAAAATAAGGTTTTATTAAATTTCAGACAGTGAATTCAGTTTTCAGAGTAGGTGAATTGAAGAAATTCAAAGTGGGTTATAGTAACTTTTCGTTGGACAGAAAATATTATAACCTTTTCAGAGAGTTTCGAGTTTTATGAAAAAAGCCCATTTCGATTTGGAGCACGTTCGGTCTTATTGTGAAATCGAATTGAAAAGTGGACAATTTAGATGACTAGTATAGCTTGTAAAGCGTCGGATATAGCTTGAAAAGAGTATAGCTTCACTTGGGAAGGGTATCAGATATCAGGGTAGGGTATATAAGAGTAAATCTATAGATTTCTTTTTCCTTGCGTCTTTATGGTCATCTCTTCGTACTTTTCTTCATCTTCTATTATTCTTCATCTATCATCTCTTCCTCCTTTGTTGCATTTTTTAAATTGACGTGTTATCAATCGCTATTTTTAATTTTTTGCGGCGGTTCAGTGAATACTAGCAAACTCGATCGATCACCATTCCACGGTTAAGAATCCACAGATCCTCACCAAAGTTTATATAGGGTAGATATGGGATAAGACGATAGACTGGATTTAAACATGGAGGAATAATAAAATTTCTAAGAAAAAATTCAGATTCTGCCGTATCGCGGCAGACAGACGTGCGTCTAACTCCGCCTCACCGGCTTCTGCGAGCAGACGCTTCTGAGAAGGAATGTTAGACAAAGCAAAATACTAGCGTCTGCTCGCAGAACCCCGAAAAAAATCGTGTTTCGTCACGATACTATTAAGTAAATGCTAAATTTTAAGTTTGGTTATGGTCGCTATATCGTATCATGTCATAAGGAACCTTTTTCTAAGCCGACTCTACTCAATTTAAGTAAACAAGAGACTCAGACAGAAGAACAAGAATCATCCAACAAGAGACTTTTAGTTGAACGCAATGCCTGCCGATACTGCCGATTTCGGAAATGTCTGCTGGTCGGGATGAATCCAGACTGTAAGTCATCTTTGCCTGTTTGCTAGTCAGCCCTCCACTTTGCTTGTTTCTGATTTTTTGAATTTTTTTAAATTTTCCTATACAGAACGACCAAATATATTGTTATAACATGCCCAGGCTTTATGAACGTCGGACATGGAGACTTTCCTATGAGTTTTTATTTATCTCATTCTTCTTTTTTAAAATATTCACCTTTCCAGATAAGTCTGATGCCAATTCACCAATTCAAGGAGCAGTTTCATCAACCGCTTACCGGCCGGACGATAACGGTGAAAGGCACCGTCAACCCCTCGATATTCAGTAGACAGATTCGTCAGCATCAGGTTTGGTGGTGCTTTTCACCGTTACCGGCCGGTAAGTGGATGATGAACCTGGCCTTAGCAGATATGGAAGGTTAGATTGGTCTTTAGTGAGGCCATGATATTTGCTTTGTTCAAAAATGGTGTCGGATTTCGCCATTCTATGTCCAATCGCCGAGCAGGTGATAGCGCAGCCGGAGGAGGCGCGGGCTCTCTTGTTCATCCGACTTCAGGTTCTTGGTTAAATTTTTCCCACCTAGACCAACCTGGCCGTCGTTTCCTAGTCGGAGAATCGGTACCAAGCTTGCCCGGAAATGATAAAACACTTGGTCTTCTGCTGGCCATTGTATAGGCCAAACCTGCATTCGAATCGCCAGTGCATGCCTTTGAGTGCATGGCGCATTCCAAAAAAGATTCATTAACGCTATGCTCAATCCTTAAAAATGTACGAATTTTGATTTTGAGTTTGGCGACTTATATATGACATCATTTTGAGACCAGTTCAATTTTGTTATACATCAGGAAGCGGTTTTGGGTATTGACACACAATGGGATTGGCTAATGTGTTTTTAAAGGTGCAATTGTCATGTTCATTTTCCATTTAGATATTTATTTTAACGTGTTCATATTTGAACAATTCCAAATCACTCTCCATCGCATACTTCAGAAGCGTCCGAGGCCACATTTATTTGCCGTTTCACATCAGCCCCTATTAAAATTAAGCTTGCAGGCTCGAATTTAGGATGTCAGTAGAATAGATCTCATTCTTCATTCTTTTTTGTTTCCTTCTTTTAAAAAGTTGTGGTGCTGTTTTCCAAAATATTTATTTCTTCAGGAATTGGACCAATGCTTCCAAGGATATTCATAATTAAAATATATGCATGTGCTTGGAAGCATTGGACCAATTCCTTTACTATATTTCCGTTTAGTTGTTCGACCAGACCGCGAGGAGGCTCGCGAAAAACTTCTTCGAGGTCAGAAGACTCCTTTATCAAAGAAGAAGAGCTTAGGAAGAACTGTGTCTAGCAAACTCGATGCAGATGACTGGACTCTCCAGCTGCCGTCACATTCGAGGTATGCGTTTCAGAAGCTGACTCATCGCTTGAAAAAGCCTTAGGCGTCGGAACATAGCAATTAACCTCCAAACATTTAGAAAACTTCTGAACGATCTGAACACGCTTGAGAGTGAAGTGCTGCAATTGGCTATGGGAAGCTATGACAGTATTGCAGATTTCTGTCTGAAAAGTCTCATCGCTGACAGAACTCTGGCCCGGAAGAGCGCGGTTCGTTTTCGGAGCGGTGGGGAACACCTGCAGTTTTCTAAATATTTCAATTGAAAATCGACTTTAAGACACGGAGCACCTCCCCAGTTAAACTGGACCACGATCAGAATCTTCTGTCAATTCAAAAAATAGTCGCCTCCACGGACTATATCGATGGCCTGGTCGGAATGTTAGAGAAGGATTCACCAAGAAAGACCACAGTAGAGGACAAGGTTGGTGGCTCTCTTTTCGTTAAAGCCTCATTTTCTTAGCGCTAATAATTCCAACTGAATTTTATCGGCTCGTGTAGCGCAGTCGGAGGAGGTGCCGGTTGTCGCGTGCACCCGTTACCAGGTTCTTGGTTCGGAATTGCCGCCCAGTCCAACCAACCCTTCCATCCCTTTGGGGTAGCTGAAATGGTACCAGACTTGTCTGAGAAGGATAACGCGCTGGCTTGGCTGCCCATTGCAAGTAATTGTATGGCAAAACAAATCGCCACCACGAAATTCCGTAGAAATAGAATGCATGGCGCATCCCAAAAGGTGATTGGGTAACTCCTTCCTCTATCATTTATCCTTTATTAATTCCAAAAAGCAAGTTATTTAGTGCTCACTGATCAGCTCGATATTCCTCCCACTCAACGTCCTGGACTTAGCCGCTCGAGCTGTCGCCAAGGATTCTTCATGTTACACCGAAGTGCTGGCGAATTCTCTCGACGGCAACCAAATGTGAGGACCCCATTTGTCTCCGGAAGACAATAACCGATGAGGCTATTCAGAAGATACGTAGCTTAAGAGCTAAAGAATTACAGAGAGCCGACAACAATCGCAGGATTTGCTTCACTCTGCGAGCGATTCAAAACTCTGTCGCCATCGCCGATCGAGTACTCGATCACCAGAGCCTTGGCGGTGGCCACACCAGGTATGCAGTGAAGGCGATAGTCTGCATCGTAACAGGGATAAATGCTGACAGTGAAATTTTATTTTGAATATTTTTAACGAAAATTTTTCGTTAAATTTCGTTAAGAAGTACATAGGGGTGCTATTGTTGCATGCTATTGTTTCGAACAAAAAAAAAATTGCATACAATTGCATACAATCATTTTACCTTTATTTTTGTTATTTTACATTTTTTGCGTGTAGTTATTCTACTTTACAGGCTTAATTTTTTACGATTACATACAACTTTTCAATTTGGATACTTGCTAAAAAACCGTACTATTTTAAGATCAAACTAAACATCTCGCCAATAAAAACAAACGTCTGCTAAATTAAGATGGATCCTCTTCAAAAAGGTTAAGACATTTTTTTAATTACTGGTACCTTCTAACGCGGTGCTTCTTCTTTCAAGAGTCGTCTGTAATTTTTTTAAAAATATTTGTGCACACCCTTGATGTATGTATGAAATAAATTAACTACGGTTTTCTTTTTATTTATATGCCATTTTCAGTTGAAATTCAACGTTTTTCAAATCAAATTCAATTTTTTTTCAAATCAAATTCAACGCAGTATATTCCATGATCGACTGTCGTTGAATCTTGGCATGACGTTGATACCAATAGGACTGTTCGAGCTGTGGAGCCAAGATTGTTAACCACACTTTATTCGGCTGACGTTTCGGCGTAACCGCCTTCTTCAGAGCCTGGAAAAGTCAAGCGAGGTTTGAAAGGTGACTCGTCCAAGAACTGTTTCAAGTCACAGGAGTTTCCGGAATTAATAGGAAAAGGAGACGAAATGGGAGTGAGACAGCCCAACTAACCTTATGGAAGCAGCCAAGAGGCTGGTGCGTCACCCTCGGATGAGGGCAGTTTGGGTGGATGAGACTACCACCTAAGGTCAACCCCTCAGCGACCCTCCGGCTGTCACCCTCCGGGGTCGAGCCCACAGAGGTCAGCAAATGGGGCCAGCTCCTGGGTTAGCAATCCACAGCGCTTCGAGAGTCTTGCGTGCTGCGATATCGACCTCTCGAGCAAGGATTGTAATCGCGACCCCAACCATTGCGCCACCATGGCTACGCTGCCTGTGCTCCCCCAACGGCGTGGAAATCTGGCATCTCCGAAGCCCGTCCATGTGTTCCTTGACCCTCACCCAAAGCGGCCTGCCCGTCTCACCGATGTATTCCTCATTGCACTCCGTGCAAGTGATGAGGTATACTACACCTGAGGCCGTGCAATCCCCTTCCTTTCCAAACGGGCAGCCATGCAGGACGGGATATCACAAGCGCGGTCATACAGCCGGTTCCTAACAAGTTGGGTCCTGAGGTTAGCAGGCGGTATGTTAACTAGCCTGACCAGACCTTCTAAGTCAGCCTTGCGTATACATTCCCGTACTTGAGCACTAAGAGCATCCGTGATGAAGGGCACCAAGAATGGAATTTTGGTGCGCTCTTGTTCTGTGCGTCTTTGTGCTCCTGCAGGCGGACGACGTTGCTTAGGAAGGCTGTCGGAAGTGTACCCATTGGATAACGCTATACGAGACGCCATCTCCCTAGAAGCGGACTCGAATTCGTCGTTGGAGGATACCAACGCCGCTGTGCGAAACATGTTATTTACAATGGCCCTCTTGGCACTGCTAGGGTGTGCAGGCCTTCAATGAACAATGATGTTCTTGTTGCTCCGCTTCCGGTACCACCTAGTCTGGAAAGCGTTGTGAGAGACATGAACTTGCACATTAAGGAACGGCAACCAGTTGTCCGTCGGTTTCTCCCTTGTGAGCTTAATATGCTCAGCCTGATGATTGAGCAAATCGAAACAGGAATCCATTTCGTTTTGCGTTGCACAAACAATGAAACAATCATCTATGTACCGACAGTAAAGCAAAGCTCTACGTTCCAGTATGGGTCTCTCTATTTTTGGCATATACGCTATGGCCAGCACCGGAGTCAGACGTTGTCCCATGGCAAGCCCTCTGTCCTGTCTGTAGTACTCGTTGGACCATCTAAAGATGTTACATTGAAGACACTCGTCCACGAGCGTCATTATTTGAGCTATGCCGAGCCCATATAGTGAGATATGGTCCTGGTGTTCCACGAGCATTTCGTAGACTGCCTGCATTGCGTCTACTTTGGAGACATTTGTGTACAGTGAAGTAACATCAAATGACTCCATCACGCAGCTCCCTTCTAACCTTGCGTCTCGGAGCTTTTCCAGAAAAGCGCAAGTGTTAGGGAGGTGGGCAGGTACATACCTAAGCAGTTGCACAAGAACCAAGTTTAGCAGCCAAGAAATCCGGTCCGCTGGGCCACCCACGCTACTTATTATGGGTCTAACCTTATACTGCGAAGGGTCTCTAGGAGTTTCGCCTGAAGGCAGCTTATGGGTCTTGATAAGGACATACAAGACTGGGCAGACGGGAAGGTCACACCTCAGCCGTGAAATCAGAGCTTTAGGAAGGTTTGCTGATTTTGAAATAGCAGTCTATTTCCGATTGAGTCGGCGGAACCGCTTAGCAAACTCCTCACAGGTACACTGGCTGTAGACGGTAGTGTCTTCAGATGGTGCTTAGTGATACTCCTATCCAGGTGTTGTGGGAGTACCACAAACTCCCCTCCTTTGTCACGATGGGATTTTCATTGCATCGATACCAAAAATTCTATTAGGGCAGACTACGACAGTTAACCTCAAAACAGAAACCATTGTAGAAAACAGTTATATATTTTTCGCAGCTTGAACTAAGCGGCATTTGCGCAGTCAATCGAATGAAAATCGCGATAAGATAAACACATGCATGGCACGATCTCATCTTTCAGCACAGTAATCAGCTACAGCCTTCCGACACTCTAAAATAAATTGCGAACCATTATGAGTGCATGACGCAATGTCTTCTTGTAAAATTTCCATTTTCATGCTTTGAAAAGAGGTAAATACGCTTTCCTTTATTTAAAAAAATCGTCAAATTTCAAACGCTGTATTCCTATTTTTGGGAGTTTTGGGTGAATATACTTAAAGATTTGCAAAATTGCAGAGGAAATCACAGCAATATTTCTAAATCGAAGGTCTGTTTTATTGAGATTGAGAATTTTTATTGAGAATGTCTAGTTAAATCCATGAGATGCCCTCATTGAATTGGATGACCTTCAGCGTGACTTCAAAAGTGTTCACTTTGACGTGAAAACCGTATACTTCGATTTGGAAAAAGTTATGATGAACATTCGATCCTGTGCAAATTCATAAGAACAACACATTAAAATGTACATGAATAAAATAAAAATAAAAAACGTTTATCATGTAAACAATAAAAATAAATAGCATTAAAATTATAACACCTCCCTTATTCACTAATGAGCCTCCGGGGAGGTGTTATAATTAAAAAGGTTCGTCTGAAGGAAGGTGGCGAAACGAACCACAAAGTTTAGTTTTCTGCTTCTTCATATTAATCTAATAGATTTGTTCATCATGAAGTGGTGCATGTCTCATAATAATTCCTTATTCATATCTGGTCTATACTATAAGAATAGGAAAGAAAATGGGAATAATTTAGAAGACATATATGGACAACTTCAGATCGAGGAATGCTCTCAAATGGCTTCAGCGAGCGACTAGACAGTTTGCGCGAGTCCCTTCAAGAGCTGCTCTTTCGAGTCGTCAAGGTTTTAAGATCGAAGTCCTCAGCGTCAGCGGCCAATATCATGGCGAACTTGATCTCCCAAGTCTACGAGGCAAAGGTGAGGAAGAGTGATGGCATTCGAAAAACTACGGTATCGAAGTGGTCACTTGCGTCTAACTTGCTCACGTAATGCTACAAGGTTAGGGTAGGCGGAATAGATGCACGAGATGAAACCATCTCGCTCCAAAATGCACCACCTCAAACTTGGGTATTTAAACCTTTATATCAAATCAAGCCAATTTGATTAAAGGTTTAACGAAATATGTAGTAGCAATGCAAAACAATGAAATCCAGGTAGACAAATAAGAACAAGTGCAAAGCTTTAGCTAGAGGTTAGACATTCATGTGCAACACTTGAGAAAAGGATCAGACTGACACATACATATGTGACGATCATGCGGTCTATGATGATCGACGGACCAGGAAAACGGACACCGGATACGGGCACAACCACCAGAGGGATATGGTCAAGCTAAGCTCTTTTGAGTCCTATGAACTAAGAGAATCGCTAAAGGGGCAAAATTTATCTAGAAAAAAGGAAGTATAAAAAAAGGTAAGGCACCGTATTTAGTAAAAAAAAGCAATGGCACTGAGACACTATTCCCTCAACGTGCGGGAAGGGTCGCAATTGATCTTGTAATGTAGCTAATGTAGCTCCCATAAGGCCATCACCGCTGTTCTTCTCGGGGCCACTGGGAGTTCCACCAGTCGCAGCCGCGCCCCGAATCACATGTTACCCGGGGGTCCGGGTATAAAAGGCGTGTGCAAAATAACGTCTGGTTCGCTAGCCGTGTGGTTTCGGCTCCGGTGCCTCCCTGCCCCTGAGAAGTTCTTGAGCCTAGCTCGCTCCTTCTTCTCCCCCTCCCCCGAGGCCTCTTGTTCGTGATCTTTATCATTGACCACACGCGCCTCTATTGTTAATTAAATCTTTATGTTACTGCCGTGTTTTGTTATATAAGGGCCTAAGAGGCCGTGTCTACCCGTAAATAAACCTCAAGGACAGGTTTATTACAATCTTGCAGAAATATACCGAGCTTGGGTAAGAGAGGGGAGAGGGGGAAAGGACCTACACTTGATAGGGGCGCGGAAAGGCCGATCAAGTCACGATCAAATACAACTTTTTGTTATGTGTTGTCTCTTCCTCATTTTAGTCGCCTTATCGTTAGTTTCCCGTTCACTTCCTGCGGTTGAAGGCAGTCTGCTGAATGTTGAGCTGTATCAGATGTTTTTCTCTTCAGTTCGTTCCTAAAAGTGAGAGCTAAAAGATAAAGCTTGGCACTAAACTTGAAAAACTAGCCCTAACCTTTTATATCGACCTTTGGAGATTAAAAGAGACGTGCCATATGTATTGTTTTTGTCGACTAGTCACCATCAACAGCTTCTAAGCGATAGTTGCCAAGGTCTAGGCACACTTAAACGGCCAAGAGGCGGACCTGTCACTAAACATAGGGACGCAGAACTTGCCGCCGGCGGCGAGTGTCTCGTGCCACAACCACCCTCTTTTGTGGCTCGATTTTGGGGGACGGCGGCGACTGCACCACAACTGTGGCTTGATGACTCAATTCATTATTGCCGCCACCGCTGAACTGCCGCCGCAGCGTTCTGTCTGTGCTCTAGCCGACCGCGACGGGGATCGGCTAGAGCACGGACAGAACACGGGAAAGCGAATAGCAGTAGCAGATTCCGACCAGAAAGAGTACAGTGCCTCTACCGCTTGCCGACAGCTAGACTCGGGTGTGCGAGAGCGACGTGCTTCACGAGTTTTGCGGCTCAGAGCTTGCCGCACGCGAAAGCGTTCTGAGGCTTTTAGGCTCGCAGTAACGAATTCGTAGGAATTAAAAGCTGTCGTGTGTTATCAAAATCAGGGTTATTAGTTCGGCTCCGGTCAAGGCTGACTCATTAAATTTTAGACAAGTTAAGGAGTGCTTTGTGCTCAATACCTGCCCGTCCAATATGTGGAGGAGACCCGGGGAGAGGGCATCGCTGGTTCAGTGGTAGAATGCTCGTCTGCCACGCGGGCGGTCCCGGTTCGATTCCCGGCCGATGCACCACCCTTTTGTGTGCTGAATACCTGCCCGTTCAATGTGTGGGGGAGACCCGGGGGAGAGGGGGTGGTGGTTCAGTGGACTTTGTGTACGAACAGGTTCACCAACCTCGGGTCCCTCGTCAACATCGGTATCCCGCACACAAAAACTTCCGGTCCTGGGTCGTGGTCTCTTGCGTGTCGTCGGTCGTGACGGCGCGCCCTGGCCTTCGTCCTTGAGAGGCTAGATGATATTAACAATACCTCAAATCGCACAGATATATCCGGCTGGAACGGGTCGGAACGACACCTCAAACGTGGGTAATTAAGCCTTTATTTAATTAGTTATAACGAACATTACAAACGAACAAGAACACTGAGCTAGTAAGGTGAAAATAGGGTCCCCTAACCTGCAAATGAGATCAGAGAAAGAGAGAGAGCCGGGGCAAGGGGCGGAGCCTAGCGGGAACGGCGTTGGCCCACTGGCTCGGACGCTGGCAGGTGTCCTTATATCCCCTACTTGGCGCGCGATCGATGATCTGTAGATCGACTCCGGCGGCCCGGCATGGTGCGTCAGCACATGCTTTATCCTGCTTCGTTTCTCACATTATGTAAGTTGCTTGCAAACCAAGTAACTTACGCAGACCAGTTACTAGAGTTGCTTGCATTTAATTGCAATGCTATTGCGATTACTTATAAGTAAACGCGCAATGTTAGTATGCAAATTGTGAGTTTCTTAAGTGCAAGTGAGAAAAATTGAGCGCAAGCAATTTATTTTGGAAGTTTAAAGGCGCAAATAAGTGAGTTTGGAGCGCACAAACCGGGGTAGGGGTGCATCTAGGCCATACCCCAATCGCTCAGGCAAGCTGACCTATGGTTCTCAGCCGCCTAGACTGCCACCCAGAGGAAAGGCCAACGGTCGCCGTTTTGATTGAGTGGCGCAATCCTCCTGCACAGGTCACATTGCTGAGTAGTACCACGGATTTCTAGAAAGAAACAGCAAAACTTTCTTTGTGGCATTAGAAAACTGGTTCTATTAGGTCACTGTCATACCGAATGCTTCTTTCAGGCCATCTCTTCAAGTGTCATCCCAATGCTACGACAGCGATTTCCTCGAGACAACATCAAGGCCGTTCCTTACCAGAAGATTCTCACCGACATTTTCAATCCGGAAGTGTTCGACCTGTTGCTGACCATGTCTACTCGTCACACCAGTCGAACCATCGAGAACATCTCGCCGTTCTCGTTTTCCAGCGCCACTCCTGCATCCGACTACTCGAACACTTCCTCAGAATGTCCACAAGCCTGCAACCACCAATTTGCCACACCTCAGCTCATCAGGCCTCAATCACTGGGCTTCTCGGCGAAGCTCCCGTTGACGATGACCAAGTCCATCGAGGACATGCTCCGTCCTCCGGGCATGAACGAGGATTCGTCGATTATGAATCGCCCCTTGGCTAGGGACTGGGCGGACGGCCTGCGCCTCACACCAATGTTTAATCGCGACGTTGTTGCACAGTTCTTCCCCGAGTTGTCTGAGAACCCGATAATGTGAGAACTAGCTTGTTCACTCCCTGTCTACGGTTTATCATCAGGTATCAGTCAAACAGTTGATTGCATGTACATGGAATAAACTTATTTTATTTGGCTAATGTTACTACTCTGCGTGCAAGGTTAAGGTTATTCATTTAACTTCGGCTGTGTAGTTGTGAAGCTTGATTTAGTCAATGCTTTATTGACGACGTTTCGGGCTTTAAGCTCTTCTTCAGGTCTAAAAACAACAGTTTCGCACATTATATACAACATCATACAGACGTACAACTCATCACAGACCTGGGAACTGTGGGGTAGGAGGATGGGGGGGGGCAAAAGGTTCCGTTGCGCGGTTTGGACTCAATAAAGAGCAGTGTTCTTTCTGGTGCTTTTATACATTGGCGAAAAGTGACCGCTCTCTCACATCTCCATGTCGCCATTATTGTCAGCCGGTCACTCCACGTGCCCTTATAGGCTGATAAGCCTCATTGCGCACTTTATTTCCTCCCTCTTATTGATTGGTGGTTCCCAGTGTTTTATCTCAAGCGCTTCCTTGATCTTCCTCTTCACCGGATCTGTGAGATTCCTGTGAAGAATCGAGACTCGCAGTTGCGGAATCGGGTCACGTTTGTGCCTTGAGGTGCGGTCCTTAGAGAATGGATTGTCTGGGTAGCTTTGAAGGCTACGCAGAGCTCTTAAATGCTCATCCATTCTCTTTCCAAGTGTTCTTCCTGTTTCGCCGATGTAAAATTCATCGCAGGATGCACAGACCACCTTGTAGACCACACCTTTCAGATGGCATATTTTGACATCTCCTTCGCAGATCGAACCTTCGCAACCTGGTCTTTCACACTGATTCTCACATGGACGTAAGCAAGCAGGCGTCGTAAAGATGGAGGTGGTCGGAATACGAGGCTTATAGGAAGCCCTGATCGTTTGACGACGCGGTTGGGGTCATAGCAAAGGAATCCGTGATGAAAGGTGTGACTAAAGGAGAGCCGCCAGGTGATCGTTGAGGTTTCCAACAACGACACACCTTTGAGCTATATCCGTGTTGCCGCCGAATTTCTCTCACTTCGTCATCCACTTGTTTAAAGTTCGTAGATGTCAGTGCAGTAGAGGTGGCTATCGTATGATGAACAACATTCTGTTTCATATACATAGGACGACAACTCCTCGCATGCAGAAGAATGTTGTGAGAAGCCGGTTTTCTATACCACACGTTACTGACTCTACCCTCTGATATTCTTACTTTCGCTTAGAAATACGCTTAAATATGCTTAAAAATAGGAGAAATCCATCTGGAAATGGAGCCTCTGATGTTAGTTTAATCGTTGGGAACGCTGAATTCAGACGTGCAAGTGTCTGCCGTAGTGTTGTAGCCGATTTTCCCACAACAAAGATGTCGTCGATATATCGTCCAAAATACAGCACTCGATGACAAGGCTGGCCGCTCAAGATAATCCATTAATATGATAGCGAGCAGTGGTGCCAATCTGATTCCCATTGCTAGTCCTCGTGTTTGCTTATGGAACACATTTCGGAAACGAAACGTACTCACTTGGATCGCGAAACGTCGTCAATAAGGCATTGACTAAATCGAGCTTCACAACTACACAACCGAAGTTACAACAATGAAGCTCAGGGAACCAACGATTTTACGAAATTAGTGATTTAGTTTGAAAGCAACTATTTGGTTTTTTATTGATGTCTCGTAGTTGTGAAATCATTAGGCAGAAAGTTATTATGTATGGGGATATAATTTAGTTGAAAAACGTTCACGAGATATTGTTACTAGTAAGGTCTTCAGCTTAACCGGCTCCATGCTGATATCAGCGACCGGCCCATCCCGTTTCACGGGTGGGTGCTGACAGGCCTCGAGGATATCGCGGATGTTACGTGCGATCAAACAGCGCCGGTGGTGTAAGGCGAACATCGCTGCCCGGAAAGCAGAAGATGCGGGTTCGAGTCCCGCCTGGCGCAAGAGTTTTGATCGCAACAAAACATCCTGTAACAACGTTCACGAGATAGTTTTTGGAGCAACTTCGGCATAAACGCACCTCAAAATTGGGTAATTAAATGTCATTAAAATTTTTATTAAGTGGTCATACGTGCAGGCAATGAGTGATAGATTACATGGCTGAGGGCATACATGAATTTCTTGATGAAGACTGTGAGGAAGGGTCTACTCGCTCAATTGTAGCTGTTTCTCAGTCCTCTTGACGCTCAGTTAGAGTCCAAACTGCTCGTTGGGATCAAAGAAAGCATGCATCGCTTGCTCTGGTTCACCTATACCTTCACAAGCGAGCATAAAATAACGTAGAAGCAACTGGATTCTGAAGATCTAGTGTCACGTCATCCAGGATGACGACAAGCAGGAGTAAGGAGAGCGCAGAACTTAATAAGAGATCTGGAACTCCATTGATACAAGCATGTACACCACATAACCTCATCACCCTATAATTTATTAGGTTTGTGTGTAATTTTTGTCCATAAAAGAGCACGATTTAAAAGTTTCATTTTTCTTTAACAGAACAATCAATCAACAATATAATCATCTTCAGTGCAGACAATAGTAAGCCATTTCTTAGGCAAGGTGTCAATGACCTTGCTCCAAAAAGGATGAGACTGTGAGTCAAAAAAGAGGGAAATCTCTTCTTTTTTGACGGTCTTGATTATCGAACTTCTGACCGCGCAGATGCTGCTTGACGGCTGCGGAGAGTAGTAGTCTGACGGTGCCATGGCGGGTTTGTACGGTGGATGAGGTACAATCCTCCAGCCTTCTTCTCTTGGAAGTCGTGAGTTTCTTTCGCTGTATGCGGTCTCTTGTTGTCGTGAACGACGACTTCGAGATGTTTCGGTCGTTTTTCCTGCAAAGCGTCGGCCAAATTCTGGAGCTTTCTTGTCTAGACGTCAACATTGACATTCCGATTGCAGGCCAGCAGCTCCCAGTAGACCATGCCTTGTGATTCCCATAAAACGGAGATTCTTCGATTCCTCTTTCATTCTTTTATCTTTAAATTTTTTTCGACTAAATGACGATGCCTTTCCGCACTTTCATTTATTCTTATCCCTTGCTGATAACATTGTCGACAACAAGGTTGTGTTTTTTTCAATCAGAGCTCGTATTTTTGAAAGCAGCTATTGTAGCACATTGTACAGGGTGGTCCACATGAAGTGTTACGGATGCAGAAAGTCCAGTTTCGGAAACTTCTCGCTTTCTTTGTGCTCTGCTGTGGTGTTATTCGTTTTCTCCGTATCTTTTAGTCCACCACCTATGATCGGTCTTCTAGTTTCTGAGTAAACATGGTTTTGCTTGAGGATCGTTCAGCAGTGGTCGCTATGTTCAAAGGCAGGTCGCCCGTTTCCACGATTTCAAAGATGTTCAAACTGCGTCGCATGCAAGTACATCGCGTTCTCAAACGTTTCGAAGAGACTGAAGGGACCGAAAATCGTCCACGACGAACTGCAAAGACGTCTACCCTTCGAAATGCCGTCTAAGACAAACTTCACCAAAATCCTGCAAGAAGCGCCAGCAAATTAGCTAAGGAGCACAACTTAAGTCACTCAGCTATGCATCGACTGATCAGGAAGGATCTGGGATTCTATCCCTACAAATTCGTTAAACGATGCACCTCATTGAGGAAATGAACGCGTCAAGATTGGAGAAATACAGAAAGATGAAGGCGGTGACACGCTCGACCGGATTCTCTTCGCAGACAAGAAGATATCTACTGTCAAACTACTCCAAAATCCGTAGAATCAGCGGAAACTGCTGCAAAAAGGATCTCCAAAAGCCGTGATATCGGAAAAGCTCGTTCTCCACAGTCCTTGATGGTATGCGCTGAAATATCGGGCCTGGGCAAGACCGAGCAAGGTTTTTATTCAAAAAGAAGTTGAGATCGATGTCATATCTACCGAAAGCGGATATTGGAGGACATGGTGATACCTTGGGCACAAGCGAATGCCAAATACATCGACTGAACCTTCTAGCATGATTTTGCGCCAGCTCACGGTGCCAAGAAGACTCTGGAATGGTATGAGACCAATCTTCCAGATTTCTGGACGAGGGATGTTTGGCCTTTAAATCGTCGGATCTCAACCCTATGTATTTCACCACCCAGTCAATCCGGGAGCAAAAAGCCTGCTCTTTCAGAAACAGTTCACTGGATTCGCTGAAAAGAGCTCTGGAGAAAGCATGGGACGAAATTTCACCGGAAATGATCGCGCGCATACACAAGAATTCCCGGAAGAGATTACACGCTTGCATAGAAGCCAAAGGAGATCATATTGAATGTGATGTATGATATCTTAAGTAGAATTTTCTTGTCTTTCGAATGGTTGTATCGTTTTCTTATTTGAGTTGGATTGTGCAAAGTTGTATAGAGTTTTCTGCGTAACACTTTATGTGGACCACCCTGTAGCGATATTTATCATTATTAATAGATATTGAAAGTGGCTTAAAACGTCAAACCGGGAAGGCTTCGAAAAAAATGTTTTGAAAGCTAAGTTCATGCATAATAAATCAAGTCGGGAAGCATTGTATGTACAAGAACACAGAGAAATTCCTGACATTCATGTACCGGAAAAAACTTTATTTTCCTGCTCCTTCAAATGCGTTTTGACCTTCATTGAACGTTTATTGGAAGCAAATCGGTGATCTTTCGAACATTGTCTACACTCTTTGGGGACACCATGTGTAGTAAATATTTACTAATGATACAGCCACGAAGGGCGCGTGGTCAGTCGGAGCAGATGCCGTTGTCATGTGCATGCTATACCAGGTTCCTGGTTCGGACCCCTCCTGGACAAACCATACCGCAAATCCCTCCTGGATCAGCTAATTGGTACCAGATTTGTCTGGGAAGGAGAAAGTGCTGACTTCTTTATTGGTTGGCCATCGCAAGTCATTGTATGGCCAAATTGGTTTTCAAGCCGCCTACACGATATTCCGTAGATGTAGAATACGTGGCGCATCCCAAAGGGGATTGAATAACGCCGTCCATTATCCTTTACCCTTATTTAAACAGACTCGTCCAGACTACTCCAGCAAGTATCGCCCTTAGATCGCTGATAAATCCACCGCTTTGCATCGATGGCCAAGTTATTCATGCCAATGTCAGGGCTTGCTCCTGATATTTCTAATGGCTGTCCCCCTGCGCATCCGCCTACTATAAAATGCATTGAAGGCGTGAATCGACCATCTGCACGCTCACTCTTTCGGGTTCGTTCCAATAGTCTGTGCTTCTGCCGATGACGTTTCAACTTGGACAGGTCTCGCCTAGAGTTTGGAGCATCCTCGAGGAGGCCACTCGCGGCTCATGCCCACTATCTTATTTAGTCGTCGGCGACGAGAAAGGTAGGTTCGATGCTCTCGTAGAAAATTTCGCTTTTGAATAACTGTTTCCTACTATCTGGCAGACGCAAAGTCTATGATTCTTCCTATTAGGGGGGTGGCAAAAGTAATGACTCTCCATGCCGTGCCCATATATGTCGCGACTGGAGTCCGGTTTCGTGCTTCTTGTATTTGTATGTTTGTTTGCTACTTAATGAAGGGCATCTGAGAATTGACCACTTCCGCCCTCTCCAGAAGCATGCCAAAACTCCAGTGTGTCTCATGCCGAAACCCCAATCTGGCGAGTCGATCTGAGTAGCGCAAATCTTGCCCAATTCTCAACCCCCAGTTATTCGGTCTCAGCGCTTCAAGAAGGTCCTCCTCTTCGACAACGTCGCACCCCATCGGGCAGAAGTGACCACGGATAAGCTTGCTCAGCTGGGCTACGTTCACATGCCTCTCCTGTCGTATTCGCCGGACATCTCTCCATGAGACTACCACTACTTCTTAAGCCTACAGGAGTTCCTGGTCGGAAGGGACACAAGAACCCAAGGAGTCCTTGACAACCATATCGAGCAGTTGATCAACACCAGGCCCAAGCAGTTCTGAAAGGATGGGATCAGGAAGTTGGCTGAGCGATGGCAGCAAGGTCAATGACCTTAATGGCGAATACATTCCTCAGCACCGTTGAGTTGTAATTGAGTTATGAAGAGAGAAAGAAATTCGCTGAATTTGTCTCGTTACTTTTGGCCCACCCTAATATTTATACCTCTTTCACGTCGAATTAGAAATTTTCAAATCAAATTGTACACTGTTCTATGCTAGCCTCGGACCTTTGAAATAAAGGCGAACGAAAAAGTTCATTTCGTCGAAGCTTCTCCCGTCGTCACTTGTTTCTATGAATTCTTCATTTTAGTGCTGATGATCGACACCGGTGGCGGCCGTGGTGATATTCATGCGTTCGTGAAGGCGCAGAGCATCACCAATGGCAAGAAGATCATCGTCGTCAACACGCACAATCATCCGGAGCAAGTGCTTTCGCGAACAGGGCTCTTTCACCTAGTTTGCTCGGCCATGTAGTCAGAGTCGTGCTTCCAGACTGGCGGCAACTTTCTCTTCTCGACCACCGGCAGACACGGCATCTCGCATATGGTCGAAGATCTCTGCGCATCCGGAAGAGACCCCTATTACACGCAGCTGTTGAACAGCAGCTATCAATGGGATGTACGGTAAAATGCATTTATTGGGCGGCTTACAGCCCCGCGGCCATTGTAGAGATTTCGCAGAAGACCTAGAGATTTTCCACAACAGAGCATAGCTGGGTGGAAGACGTTCTGCCAAGCTTTATGTCCAACATTTGCTGACCTAAACCTATTTCATGTGGGGGTAAAGCAGGTCCAGCAACCAATTGGGTTATTCGATAGCTAATGTCATTTTTCTCATAGGTACCCTGCATTGTACATTTTTATTATTTTATTTTTTGCTACTTGTCGCGAAGGTGAGCAGCATCTGTAGATAGGAGCGCTTCACCCAATCTTAACCAAGCAGAATTCCTAGCGAAGGCACGCCAGCCAATTAGCATGCCGACCGTACCCGAGCTGTCCCATTGGCACACCGACTCCGTATGGTCTCATTGGTTCGTTCCCACCTTCCAATGCTGCCCACATTCGAGACAGGAACCTATTTTTCACTTTGATTATTGTGATTTATTTTTAGTAGTAATGGCCTGGCCTGCATTATTGTGTACAATTTTAAAGCTGACCGAGCTGTTAAAAATGAGTTGCACCAGTGCTTCGCTTCTAAAAACCAATGCTTCTTCGAATGTGAGGTGCTTTTTAACTTACCAAAAGATGGCAAACGGTCATCCAACATAACAGTATAATAAAAAAGACAAAGGACGGCGTTATTCAATCCCTTTGCGATGCGCCACGCATTCTACTTCTACGGGATATTGTGGAGCCGATTTGAATGCGTATATGGCCAAACAATGACTTGCGGCGGCCAGCCGATGAACAAGTCAGCGCTCTATCCTTCCCAGACAAGTCTGGTACCAATTCACCGACCCCGGAGGGATGGAAGGTTTGGTTGGCCTGGGCGGGAAATCCGAACCAGAAACCTGGTATCGGGTGCACGCGACAGCCGATGCCTCCTCCGACTGCGCTACTCGCGCCCTAACATAACAATATACCGTTTATTAATTCTGTGGCTTACATTATTATATATTAGATATTTTAAAGCCGAACAAGCTGTTAAGCTGTTGAGTTGAACCAGTTCTTCTTTTAAAAAAAACAAAGCTTCTTCAAATGTGGAATTTTTGAACATATTTAAGATGGCAAATGTCATCCACCAAATGGTCGTTATATTACTGGTTAATGTTTGTTATTAATATAAAATTATCAAACAACCCAATATTTACTTCACCATCTGTGCAGATGTGACTACAGTTAGTGGTTTATTTTTTTTCGGAGCTGTAGTTTTTTTAGTTTTTTTTTTGAATTGTTGGGCATAACCTATTTATTTAAAAGTTTCACTTAATTAAAAAATGAATGCATTTATTTATTTTTGTTTATTAGAAGGCTAACTCTTGCAATAAAAAGAGAACATTAGAAGGGAGGAATTAGAAGGACGATAAACATCATAAGAAACTTTTACAAGCCATCAAAAATTGTGACGAAAAATAGCAAACATCGAAACACTCTGTAGGATAGCAACTTTGTTTATAAAAGAAATTATAGACCTACATAGAGACCTTCGATCAAGTAGTAAATTAAGATGGCAGTAAGCCTTAATAGATTTCTTACTGGGAATCACTAGTGATTTTCTCGTCTATGCGATTCTAGAAGGGATTTAAACGGCAGAAGAATTTAGTGGTAAACTCTTTCCCTTCCTAATTCGATTAGAGCTAACCGTTACGCTTCTAGACAAACACCTACAAGATAACGAAGTGGCTGGCCGACGGAGCGACTATCATGCTCGGGAATCCTGCTGAGGCTCATAACGTGGTTGAGGTGAGAAATATATTTTAATGGTATTAGTACTTCTTAACCAGTAAACAGACCCGCTTCGCAACAACAGTGTTGATCCATAGAAATGATGGTATTAGCAGTTTCCCGATTGCGGTGGAAGCCCCACTGGTATGGATAGGCGGGTCTATCCTAGTCGGGAGGGGCAACAGTGAAGTGCCGGTTTTGTATGTCATTCTATGCCACACACCTACGTCTCCTAAATGTAATTGAAGGCACTCGCATCGTGAGACAGCAGGCAAAGCTCTAGTAGGCACTCAAACAAGGGATTGGAGACGCAAGTCGATTTTTTCTCAATCGCCAGGATCAAGTGAAGGCTCCATGAATATGGATGTGCTTCATAAAAAGGAGACGACGATCAATACAATCGACACCTTCTCTATGTCGAAATTCTCTATGTCCGAATTGAGCTGAATTTCATGAAGAAGACTGACAACTAGATAATAGGAAGGGATAAAGATTAAAGGTCGCGTGCATCGTTGACCATAGAGTTGCTCGAGCGGACGCCAGTAGCGTATCCTTTCGTTACAGTCGCGTGCCAAAGTGCTCCAATGGATCTTGCTTGCTCGAGGAACACGATTAGCGTCAAATCGTTCGTTCAGTGCCTTCACGAGGAAGTCCGACCAATGCGTTAGTATGCGTCCTGGTGTTCTCTCGACATCCGCGGAATCCAGTTGGTCTCGTTCGGTGGAACTTTGGAGAGCCCACTACGTGGGCGGTCCACGACTTGGCCTATAATGTTCGAGCGTCGACGAAGCTCGGAACCCCGGAGGCCTTCTATCACCTGCGTGAATCGTATACTCCCAGCATCGTCCTCTCAATTCCATGCCGCGCGAAGCTGATTCAGTTACGTGTGGTCCAGGTCTCTGAGTGTATGTTAGGGCAGAAAGAACGGTGGAGTCGAATAGGTGGACACTGAGTCGAACGTTCTTCGTCTTCTTCACGACTTCTTCGACGCTCTTGAAGGCTCCCCAAGCCGCTCGTTTCCTCCTGCTCAGCTCTGGCGCTGGGTCGTTGGCCATATTGACTTCGCGACCCAGATACACGTAGCTGAGCATTCGGAGATGTTCGTTCCGCTGAGCGAGAATGGAGCATCAGAAACTCGTCCGTTCCTCATGAAAATCGTCTTCGTAAGACTCAGCTGCAGTCCAACGGTCCCACATACACGACCGAAGTCGGCCAGTATTCTGAAGATGGTGCAGGTGCCGGCCGTCATTCTTGACTTCCATGTCTTCCCATTCTAGTTTACGCATGATGTTCTCGAGGGTGGCGCTGAACATCTTCGGGGATATGGCATCCCCGCTGGCAAGACAATGGACAATTCACCGTTTTATCGTTCACAATCATCTCTGACATTAAGTCACCGACTATGAATTTATAGAAAGCTTGCATGACTCGGAGATAGGCCGAAGTTCGAATCGATTGGGATGCATATTCAAGTTGGCTCCTACTTCGGCTGCATTATATGCTCAAAGAGATCAGCCTTCACTGAAGGTATGCACGAAGAGCAGAGGAAATCGCCCAACTTGGAAAGTAATGGGGTTGTAATAAAGGGAGAAATGACGGCGTTATTCAATCCCTTTTGGGATACACCGCGTATTCTACTTCTACGGGATGCCGTGGAGGCGATTTGAATGCGTATTTGGCCATACAATGACTTGCGGTGGCCAGCCGATGAACAACTCAGCGCTTTTTCCTCCCAGACAAGTTTTTGACACCAATTCATCGACCGCGGAGGGGTGAAAAGCTTGAAATCTGTACCAGGATCCTGATATCGGGTGCCTGCGACATTCGACGCCTACTCCGATTTTTTTCACTATCGCGGATCCATCCACGATGTTTTGAAGGGGGATACATCCACAAAATATAATATGTTGCTTCCTTCAAGGTCATGTGGACACCAGGACACACTCCGGACAGTTTGGTGCTTTGGTATGCGAGCGATATGCGGCTCTTCACTGGCGATCTCTTCTACAGGTTCGACGACATCCTGATGGCGTGAGTATTTTTGGAACAAGGTAACATTAACGGCAAAGCGAAGGTAAACCTTGATAGCTCAAAATATCTCTAACAATTTTTGTTAACGCTAAATATAATATTAGGTTGGAAAAAAAACTTAGTAAAATGTTTTACCGTTCTCTTTGTAAGCGCACTGACCAATTTTGATCGCTGATTTCGTAATCCTAACCCGGGCACAGGTCAAGGCCTTCTTGTATTTCGTTATCTATTTCAGTGTGTATACCTATGACCTCCCTGAACTTATTATCCATTCTGGTGTCAAATCCGTCGCATTCGCTAATAACATCAAGTTATATATGAGTACTGCTACGCCTAATGACTGTTTTCTGCTGCAAGAGGCCCTGAATCTGGTGATCGGTTGGTCAGCAGAGTGGGATTTGCCTCTTCCGAGAGAAAATACAAGGTTATTGCACATAGGAAGACGAAACGCAAGGTATGACTACCTAATTGACGGTGTGTTAATCTCCAAAGTTGAGGAAAGTAGGGACTTGGGGTTCTTCATTACTCGTGAGCTTGGCTTTGACAGTCACTGTGATCGTTTAGCTGCAACAGCCCATGGAGTTGTTCATCGCTTATTTCGAGCTCTTTCTACCGATAACCTATAGCTAATGTAGGCTTTTGCCAGCATACAAGAGCTATGTTCGGCCCCTGCTAGAGTACGTCACTGTGATCCCTTTTTTAATCCCTCTAAGATTAAAATTATCGAGCTATTGGAGAGCGTGCAGAATAGTTTTACTCGGAAGTTGCTTATCCGACGAACAGGTTATTTATATGATGACTACCTTCCTCGCAAACAAGGAATTTCAACCTCAAACTCCCAACATTTGAACAGCGACGAAAGAAATTCGACCTCATTCTACTCCACAAGATTATTGTTGGTGCGTGTGGGATCATGCCGAGTGAGCTTCTCACGATCAGACCGTCTCTGTCTAGGGGGCGACCTCTAAGATCATTGTACCTAAAGCCAAGCTCAGTTGTAGAGCAAACTTCTTTGTTAATAGAGGTGTGAGTAGTTACATCAAATTCTCTTAAAACAACACCATGCCATCATCTATCAATGCGTTCAGAAACATGGTGAACAGATGCCTTGGTCCCTGATGCACGCGCTTCCTCATCTCAATTCTGCCATACCTATTTGTTTTTATTTAACGTCGTCTGTTTCTTGTTTTAACTTTTCTTTTTTTCTTTTTTTGCTATGATTTAATCACTCACTTATTTGATGGAAAGTGACCAATGTGTTGTTTCAGTGTTTTATGTTCTACTAGGTTTTTTGTTATCTCGTATGAGCTTATTCTTGTGCAATATATATATATATATATTATATATATATATATATATATATATATATATATATATCCAATCTTCGGACCTAAATGCCAGATCTACCTCATGGCTATTCTCGGCACGGCATTCTTCATGAATTCATTAAAGGATCTACAGCACGTCAGCCAGCCGACCAAATTAACGATAGATATAGTTTGGGGTCTACTACTCATCGCGCCTGTTATGAGTGGTTCGGAAGTTTTTAAAGAGAGATTATTCACTCGACGACAAAACAAGGTCAGGAAGGCCAACTGAATTGGACGACACTGAACTACTTCATCTTCTTCGTACCGATAGCAGGCAGACGGCTCGTCAACTGGCACAGAAGCTCGAAGTGCCTCATAGGATAGTGGGAATCCATCTGAAGAATCTTGGTTTTACATGGAAATTTGGAGCTTGGATTCCACATGCCCTGTCAGACACTCAGAAAGGTCAACGGCTCTCCATCGCTGCTTCTCTTCTGTCCAGATACGAAAGAAAATCGTTTCTGCCGCGGATTGTGACAGGCGATGAGTTGTGGGTTCTGTATGCCAACTTCGGAAGAAAAGACGATGGGTACAAAAAGAAGAAAACCTTAAGCCTGATCTCAAACCCAATGTTCACGAAAGGAAGATTTTGTTGAGTGTTTGGTGGGACATCAGAGGAGTGGTTTACTGGGAAACTCTCAGAAGTGGAGAGACACTTACTGCCGCCACAACAGTGGGGAAACTCCAGAAAGTCGTAGCAGCTCTCCGAGAAAAGAGGCCTGAGAAGTCAGAGGTGATGATCCAGCACGACAACGCAAAACCACGTGTTGTAAGACTCACAAGAAAAACGATAAAGGGGCTGGGCTGAAAGGTAATGCCACATCCACCGTATAGCACTGACCTCGCCCCTTCAGACTACCATCTTTTCCGTGCCTCAAGGGAGAAATTGGGGAGCAATATTTTGAAACGGATGAAAACCTCAAAAATTGGATTCAGCAATGGTTCGACTCCAGAACTGCAGTCTTTTACGGGAGAGGAATTAGAAAATTACCCGGTCTTTGGAGAAGTGTAGTGGAACGAAATGTAGGCTATGTCAATTGATTTGACTTTGTAATTGTGAAGCAATAAGTTTTCGAAAAAATGAAAAATCTTGTCTTCCAACATAATACCATAAAGAAGATTCCATAAAGAAGTTTGTGCCTTTCCGTTTTCGCAATAATCTGCTGCGACTTCTATTTCTCACTATTATTCTAATTTGCTAAAGGTAAGAACAAGCACATTACTATCATAGTGCCTAATGTTGCACCAAAAGTAGCTTCTATTCAGCGACTTGGTCGCATATAGCGCAGTCGGAAGAGGTGCTGGTTGTCGCGTGCACTCCATACCAGATTCTTGCAGTGGATCGGATCTCCTGCCTAGGCCAACCAAGCCTTCCACCTCTTCGGGGTCGGCGAATTGGTACCAGACTTCTCTGGAAAGGACAGAGCGATGATTTGTTCTTCGGCTGACCGCCGCAAACCATTCTATGGCCAAATACGCATTCAAATCGCCTCCACGACAATCCATAGAAGTATAATGCGTGGCGCATCTTAAAAGGGATTGAGGAGTGCCTTTCTTTATCTTATTGGTTTGATTTACTTTTGACGCTGAATATTCCCTAATTTTTCTTGTCATCAGCACGACCACTGTTCAGGTATGAGTTCAGTGACATCAAACAGTATGAAGCCTCGCTAAGAAAAGTTCTCAACTTTGTGTCAAGACAACCTCATCCAAAACAGGTAAGCGCTTCCGATCCAACTGCAGCTGCTGCTACACTGTTTAAGACTCCTTTCAGGTGCGATATTCGGCGTCGAAGAACGACATCGACTTCGAGTGTCTTCCGACGTTCAAACATTTCCATCGATTTCTTCTGGGTGTGCTAGCCGGGACACATATCGGCTCACCACTACGGTATGCATGAGTTCTATGAATATTTAAGGCTTGGAAGAATTAGGAGCCATGCCGGCACTGAGGATCTGAAATTGCACCATAAGATTTCCTTCGACAGGATGCTTCAGTTTAAACTGGACCTATTTCACTTCGAAATCGGTTACGTTTGGAAATTAATTCCACCATTCCTTAAACCAAGTCAGACGTATCTAAAGTTTCCAAAAAAATTTCCAACCACGGTCAAAGCTCCAGCACTAGGCCGGACTCGAACCTGCACACCCTGCTAACGGGTAGGAATTCTTTACGATATTACACCTTCAATTCCATAGAGCGGAACATCCACACCGCGTGAGACCATAAGTTTAGATTGTGTTTTTTAAAATTTATTTATTTATTTAAGATTCACCTTTGCAGAGTGTCTCAAGAGAAAAATTACTACACCGTTGGAATAAACTTTAGAAAATAGTATTATTTGACCTATATCTATATGCATGTAAGCATATATACCATATATAAAATTTGCACGTCGAATTGAGCACTTTAAATCAAATTGTACACTCTTCCAATTTAGCCGAAGACTTTTGAAATCAAAGTGAAGTCTTCCAAATAGAAATAAACTTCTTCTCGTTTCCCATTAAACTTGTTAATCTAAAGACTCTCCAAGATGGATTGAATAATTTTCTGTTTAGGGGAAATTGAGCGTAACTTTCCTTAAAATTTTTTAAATTCACATGCAGCAATAAGTGAAAACATTGTTAGGCATTTTGTTTTTTATTTTATAAGTATTTATATTCCGGAAAAATAGCGGATCAAAGTTTGCTTTAGAGAGCGCGATGCCGGCCATTTTCTAGTGCCAATGAAAGATTGCGCCATGCCCTCTTCTAAAACGTCCGATTTTTATTAGATTGATATAAGAAGTTTTTCACGAGAAACAGAAGCCGGTGCATATCGTCTTTCTCGACTTGGAGAAGGCCTTTGACCGCGTACCGCGTGAAGTGATATGGTACGTCCTGCGACGACATGGAGTTCCTGAAGAGCTCATAGAGTGGGTGCGAATTCTCTACTCTTGTCCAAAGAGTCGAGTTCAAGCTGCAGCTGGAACCTCAATGGAGTTTCCCATCTCTGTCTGGGTACATCAGGGTTCTGCGCTTTCCCACTCCTCTTTGTTGTCGTCATGGATGCCATCACACGAGATCTTCAGAAGCCCGTCCCTTGGACGTTGCTTTATGCCGATGACGTGATGCTCGCTAGCGAAGATAAAGGAGAACTCGAGCGAGAGTTGCAAGCTTGGTGTGATCGCTTGGAGCGGTTTGGACTCAGATTGAACGTGAAGAAGACCGAATATCTAACGACAGACGTTACCAAATCTAGCTCCATGAAGGTTAACGGCATCGAGCTTCCACGCACTGCGGTCTTTAAGTACCTGGGATCAGCAGTCGCGTCTGACGGCAAACTGATGATTGAAGTGAATTCACGCGTGAGTGCAGCTTGCTCCAAGTGGCACTCGTTGACTGGCGTGTTCCGCGACAAGAAGATACCAGAGCGCTTTAGGTCGAAGATCTACAGAGCAGTCGTCCGGCCAGTAGCGATGTACGGCGCTGAGTGTTGGCCTGCCGCTAAGGAAGTAGAAACGCACCTCAGCGTCATGGAGACGAAGATGCTGCGCTGGTCGGCTGAAGTCACCCGCATGGACCGCATGCGAAACGATGCCATTCGGCAGAAGTTCGGCGTCGCGCTGATAGCCGAGAAGGTGCGCGAAGCTCGCTTACGATGGTACGGCCACGTTCTGCGTGGAAGGGAAGACAGCGTCCGCAAGATAGGCCTCAACTTCGAGGTAATAGGAAAGCGGCCTAGAGGGCGCCCAAAGCAGCGCTGGGCTGATACGTTACATAAGGACTTGAAAGTAGCTGGTGTCCACCCTGATCTAGCGCTGGATCGGAAAAGGTGGCGTCATATCACCAGAATAGCGGACCCCGCCACGAAGCGGGACAAACGCTGAAGAAGAAGAAGAAGAAGAAGAAGAAGAAGAAGAAGATAGCAGAAGTTTTGAAATTTGACACCTGCTACCAATACAACAAAATAACTGTAAAGAAACACACATATCCTCACTTTGATGGTTCATGTAAGTGGCATTAGCACTATCAACCAAATAAAAGTTGTGCGAACTTTTTGAATTCATGGCGCAATTTGATTTTTTAATGCGTTATATGCTTGCCTGTTTGCTGTTTAACCTGCCTGATGATCATTTCGTTTTGAAGGAGTTCGCTTTGATTTTGAAATAAAGCTTAGAAGAGCCTCCAATTTTATTTTAAAAGTGTACAATTCATCGTGAAAATGGTAAATAACATCAAATAGGCTTTGTCTGAAAGAAAAACGTACCATAAAAATTATTTTTACTTCCTATTGTTATTCAAGTATAGTTGCCTGTATCCATTAGAAATCTCCGTCTGGAAAAAGAGCTCCTGTCAACGGCCCTACAGGGCCTGTACTGCATTATTTGTCGCTTACATATGATTAAGTACATACAAAGTGGAAACCTTGCGAGGGACCTCAACTATGTTTCAGGATCGACGTAGCGGAAGGATGGCGGTTCGAAACACGTGACAAAGCGATGCGAATCGTGCTGGGGAGAGATATTGTGCAGAAGTTGAATCAGGCTCGAGAGAAGGTCCCGCACTATTAAAGGAAGGCCTCCTTGTTCGAGTAATAAAGCGCTTCACTGCTTGGAACATCTTGTGTACACCTTAAAAATGACCTTTTATTGCCTCATTGTCATAGTATCGTCGATGCAGTGTCAACGATTTCTCATCGTCGTAGTCGGAGAAGACGGAACATGTAGCCCGCAGAAATTCGACCACTGCGCAGAGCTGCTTCAGAAGCATCGACTGAAATCTCGATTATGGAATTCGTGATGAAAGCAGTAAGGTGAGCGAACAGTTCTGGGGCTGCTGTAAAGGTCGCACCTGGAGAACACGCGCTGAATCGGAGACCGGTCGCTGTCCGCAGCCGACCAGACCGACGAGGACAGGACGTCGTATGAGGCCTCCAGCGGAAATGGGTCAAACCCGCTATGAGACGCATTGCGGTGTTCTCCGCTAAATCCACACGCTTCGAATCGCCTACAGCCATCAACGTCATCACACTTCTCAGTGCAGTGCACGTCGTAAAGGGTAAAGGACATAGAGCGGCGCTAATCGATCCGTTTTGGGATGCGCCATGCACTTAACGTCTGTAGAATGTCACTGAGGCAGTGTTGCTGGAAAGTTCCGAACGTTTTGACTGGTCCACCTCAAACGGCCATAACATCATACTCACCGGATTCAGTCGAAATAAGTGAAACAATAAACTTTCGAATCAGCACGTTTTCCAAAGCCACACTGGTTGACTGATCCCATCAGTGAAAACAAAGTGTGTGATCGAGATGCGACAAATTCTAGAAAGGCCCCTTTTGCGTGGTCCTGATTTGCGATTCTACCAGCGTTGAAGTTCTGAAAGTGCCTAAAAAGGGGTAGTCGGTTGGAGGAAGGTCAGGTATGGTGAGTGAGGAAGAACTTCAATTCCTAGTTCGTTCAATTTTCGAATTTGCGAAACGTGTGGGCGGGCGTTGTCGTGCAGAGGAATGGGACCTATTCTGTTGAATAGTGTCGTCTGTAGCTCACGCAATTTTCGGTCCATCTCGTCAACTTCTTCACAGTCGGACTCGGCTGTGATGGTTCGGCCTGGCTCCGGAAAGTTGTAGTGAATGACACCAGCCGCCGGCCACCACTCTGTTGCGATCGCCTTTTTCTGCTGGGATTTTTCGGCTTTGGGAAGTATCTGGGGATTCGTCGACATAAGCACACTGTCCTGATCGTCTTCGGTTACCGTACAGAAACCCCTCATCATGTAACCATGTAACACGATCAAAAAACGGATCGTTTTGATACCAAAGAAGCAATGAAGAACAGATTTCGAGATGCGACAATTTCTCTCGACCTCTCAACTCGCGGCGCACCCACTTTTCGAGCTTTTCACCTTTCCACGCGGTCTCAAACCATCTTGAATAGCAGTTTTACTGACCTCTAGACCTTCTGCAAGCTCATGGACTGTTTGCGATCGATTCACTTCCACGAAAGCCTTCAAACCGTCGTCCCTGATTGTTGTAAGTCTGGCGCTTCGAGGAGCACCTTCGGGGTTGAAATCTCCAGAACGAAAATAGACCGAAGAATTCTGTATTAGATTCCGTATTATGTAAAAATGAACGAAGAGCGGTTGCACAGAAACCGCCAGAACTCTCTGTCCAACCTAATAGAAGGTGTGGCACATCCCATTAACGGGTTGAGTAACGCCGAACTTTACCATTTGCCTTTATTTTTAATAGTGTCCTAGTCTGCTCCTCCCCCATTTTACAAATTTTCCTTTGGATACAGGAAGCCTCATAAATGACACCGACAACAACTCTAGATAGACGTGTAATTTTGACAACGTCAGCAATTTAGAGTTACTTAAAAACAAATTGAGCGGTAGTACCTCGACTCGATCCAAAAGACCGGTCGTTTTGGTACCGAAGAACCAATGAACAAAAGATTTCGAGAAGCGGCAATTTCTGACGACCACTCGAATCCTGAGGCACCCATCTGAATGCACTCCACAGACGGCGCCCCTTTCGACTGCACTAACCACCCGCCCTTCATACAGGATAAGTCCGTAAAAACTCGTTTCTGAGCACACAGTAACTTTAAGAAACACCCTACGACACAGCTGCTACGAAAAAGATGTTTTGCACGTGGAAAAGAACATTTTTATTTATATATTTTTTATGTCAAATTTAACAATCATCAGTCATGGAAATGTACATAAGTGAAGGCAACAAAATAATAGTAAGTAGAGATGAAAGCTGGGAGGATGAAATGCGCAAATATCATGAGAAAGGAAGGAAACAGGCTGAAAATGGCAGACTGCGCTTTCAGAAATTTCAGCGTCGCATTGGAAGGGTCAAAAATAGATTACGCTTCCTTCTAGAACTCTGGGCGTGCAAGAGTTTGTTCGAAGGCTTTAAAGAATATTGAAGAGTTAGCCACAGTGTTGCTGAATTAATGACCCTTCGACTTTCTGACCGATATCCTTCTGTTGTACGTGCTTTGCAAATAGGAACAGACAATCTGACTCTGAGGTAAAAAACGAGGAAGTGAATGAATGCATGAAAATGTGGAGAACAATAAAAAGACGAAACCGAAGAGATTTTCGACGAATGGCAGAGCGTGACGAAAGAATTCGAGAGCCTAAACTGAAGTGTTGAAACCCTGCAGGTTACTGCCTGCTCGAACAGCCGGCGATTCGGGAGTTGAGCCGGAGGGCATCGACATGTGCTCTTCTAGCCTAAATGGGAGCAACTCATCAGTCCTACTGTTTTTAGTATATGTAAAAATTACCCAAAATATTTACTAACCGATAACCCTTGGCAGGCGGCGGGCTACTTCGAAAAGAACTGCCTTCCCTAGGCAGAATATCGGTATACCGAGGCTTTTCTTGCAGAGGTTCCGACTCGTAGGACTGAAATGAAATGTTAGAAAGCATCTTCTGAATAAAGCGTAATGAAAAGCTCCGACAGTTTCAGTAGCCCACATGTCCTAAAAAAATTCATGCATCTTCAGGAAACTAACCGGAGCAGGGAACTTTTTCCGGCTGAAGGATGTCGCTCGGCTACTTCCGTTACCACCGTAGCCTTGCCCTCGCTGCTTTTCCTCCCTCTTTTGCTGCTTTACACACCAACAGCACAGGAAAATGAAGATAATGGCCTGGAAGTGTGAAAATTAGCGCCAGACTTTTAATAAAGCCTAAAGAGCGCGAGCATATAGAAAAAGCTGCAAAGTAAAGTGCCCCTACTTCTTTTAAGCATCAGAAAGCTTTTACAGGTGCTATATGAGGGTCTTTATTGAAAACATGCGAGATCAACACGAATCCTGCATCCTTCTTTAGTACATACTTGGCCTTGAATCTGTTCCACTCATCCATTTTAAAATTTTGAAATTCAGAACAGAAGAGAACAGAACTTGTATTCAGCCAAAAGTGATACAAAAAGAGTTTGAACAAAAGTTTACAGCAAAATTGGCTTTCTGAAAATTCGCAAAAGAGATCCCTTCAAAAATTTGTTAAAAATTGTTTGTTCAAAAGTGTTCAGAAATTCGAAGAAAGAAACAGAAAAAGATTGTTCAGAAATTCGAAGCAATCGTGCACAATTTTGCGCAACTACGAACTTACAACTATGTGTCAGTTTTAAAGTTCATGCTCGTCACGAAGCGAACACAGACAAAAAGTTCAGCCAAAGGTATTTTGATTACAGTACGATCACTCATGTAGATTTCATTCTCAAAGAAGACTGATCCTTTGAAAGTGTGATGAAGTACAAGAAATTTAAAAAAAACACCAAAGACAACAAATATTTTTTTGCTGTTGAAATAGTGGTCTTACGGTCTTTTTTCTGAAAACTACTCACCATAATTATTGCTATAGTACCCAAAATAGCACTGAGCCAAATCAGGAAGTTCTCCTTCTCGCGAGATCGGCACCACGGTTGCTCTCCTTTGTTCCACTCGAAACGGTACTCATTCGGGCGGTTGTAGTCGACCACAATTCCACCTGAATCAAAGGTGCAGAAATGGCTTAAAAATTTGTGCTTCTGAGGTAAAAAATATTTTTCCCTTGAATGACTCTTGTTGACTAAATTCGTATTTCCCTAAATTTTGGATTTGCTGAATTGCAGAAAACAGAGGCTCCAAGGAATTATGAAGCACACCTCATCTATCTATTCGTTTGATAATTCACAGTAAGCTGATTCAACTAGTAAAGGATGAAGGACGGCAGTATTCAATCCCTTTTGGGATGCGCCAAGCATTCTACTTCTACGGGATATCCTGGAGGCGATTTGAATGCGTATTTGGCCATACAATGACTTGCGGTGGCCAGCCGATGAACAAGTCAGAGCTTTATCCTTCTCAGACACGTCCGATACCAATTCCTCGACCCCGGAGGGATAGAAGGCTTGGTTGGCCTGGGCGGGAAATCCGAACCAGGAACCTGGTATCGGGTGCACGCGACAGTCGGCGCTTCCTCCGACTGCACTACACGCGCCCCTATTCAACTAATAGGTGGGAACATTCCTATAATTTTGAATAAATCTCTCCTTCCTTTTCAGAAAGGGCTGGAACATTTTCATGACTGATTTTTATATCTATCCAAGGCCAACGTTGTTCGCGGAAAGATAGTACCACTGCTAGAACAACTTCAAAAATTGCTACCGTTTCAACAGTGGCGAACAGCATTTTTGAGCACTGGAAAGCTACGTTGCTTTCAAAATACTTGCTTTCCGAATAAAGAAAGTACTTTGAACCAGTAAATAAATCAACTTACATTTATATTCGTGGACGCCTTTAATCCAATGAGACTGGACACATTCGAATCTTGCTACATCACCCTGCATATACGCTGAGAACATCGAAGACGTCTTCGTCAGATATTCAGGATATTCAATATTGATCGGCCCGCAGCTGTTGTCTGAAAAAAGATCGGTAAATAATCAACAACTTCTTGAAAATAAAAAATTTCTCAATTCCGAGGTCTTAAGATCATCCTGCTCGTACAAGGAATCAACCGCAACAATTGAGCACAATATTCAGGTTTCAAAGTTTTTTCAATAAGTATTTTTGAGCACAGAGAACACATTCTCAAGTGCTCCTCATGGTTCTGGTTTTCCCACAAAAGCTGTACATAGAAGCGATGCTTCAAAAATCGCTTCTTCCTCGACTGCAATGGATAAGGATACATTATAAAGGACGGCGTTACTCAATCCCTGCTGGGAAGCACCACGCATTCTAGTTCTACGGTATGTCGTGGAGACGATTTGAATGCGTATTTGGCAGTGACTTCCGGTGGCCATCCGATGGACAAGTCAGTCTCCAGGTCCGACTATCATTGAATATCGGCATCGGTGATGTTTGTTGATGTTGAGCCAGCCACACTAGAGGGGTAAATCCGTTTATTGGCCGACCTTTCGGCAAAATCGCCTTCTTCAAGGGCCTAAATGAGAACATTGGCAAAGCTGAACGACCAAATCGCTCGACAAAGCCTTACAGGAAAGTCGACGAGGGACTACTCAATCAACCAAAGAGATCAACTCAAAAAACGACCTTATCGTTAGGCAGATCCACGGAAGTGGATAGTTGACAAGACCACAAGCTAGGCAGTCGGTATTTCAGGTCGTGCCTAACTGTAGGCTGTGGTGCATATAGGGCAGTGACTGCCCTCGCACTGACCAAGGTCCACACCTTAATACAGACCTAGGTCAGCCCACACAGTACCAAAAACGGTGAAAACTCGCTGGTGATCGCAAGACATTCCTCTTTCCGTTTATTTTTTGCTTTTTACAATGGATCCAAAGGGCATCCAGCGCCTTCCGCGCAGTAATGTCGGATTCCAGATCCAGGATTTTGACCGCAACCTCGAAGTCTTTCCTGCATGTATTTCAACCCGATGGATGCCCAGTGGGATAGAGAGCCGCGAGTTGAATTTGCCCTGCAAATGTACCTTGATCCGAATGTAGAGATGTCGCGCCATCTCTCCAACGTATTCGTCGCCACAGGCGCCGGTTTCCCCCAGGGGCAAATCACGCAGTTAGGGGCCACGCACTCTTGGTCGTATATGCGGCTCCTGACAAGCTGCTTCTTCAAAGTGTCAGTGTATTCCTACCAGCGAGACAAGCTTGAAGAAGGCGATTTTGCCGAAACGATGGCCAATAAACGAATTTATCGATCTCGTGTGGCTCATCAACATCAACAAACAACGAACAAGTCAGTGTTTTATCCTCCCAAACGAGTCTGGCAGCGATTCAATGACCCTCGAGGGATGGAAGGTTTTGTTGGCCAGGGCGGGAAATCCGAACCGAGAACCTTGTGTCCGATGTACGCGACAGCCGGCACCTCTTCCGGCTGCGCTACACGCATTAATTCGTTTACATATATTGCTGCAATTCTAATTTTTTTATAATTCTAAAATTGTTGTGTTGTTGTACTGTTTTGCTTCTAAATTTTCTTACGTTAGACGCTAGTCTATGCCTTGAATAAATAATAAATTAATCTCACTAAACTAAAGCAAATTTCTAGATTCTAATTAATTGCCCAAAACGGGATTAACCACACCGAATCTCAAGATGCAGCTGCAAAAAAGATTTCATACATAGGCTTTACAATTTGATCGCTTCCTTGTTCAAGTAACAGTAAACGTTTATGTTTGAATCAATTGTCAAAGGCATTCTTAGGAATAGAAGTCTTCTCTAAACTCTAAAAAATATACATGACTTCACAAACCAGCTTACTAACCAACTGTTGATGTGACCGTTTCCTTTTATTTTAAAAATGTACATCTTGAATGTCTGGAAATACCATTAATTTTTTCCTTAAATGCTATGACTTCATTTAAATACTTCACTATAGACCCCCAATTGATGTTCCCTTATTCCACAAACTTGAAGACGTGCTTCTCCTTCGAAGCGCATGATACGTAGCAGTCGTGGTGACACTTTCGGGTGGTCACTGAACTCCGAAAGGCAGTTAACGGACGACTTTCACGCCATTCAGTCGTTTAGCACCAGCTCCGCAGAACTCTGCCGATAAGGTTCTATGGGACGTTGTACGGTAGTTACAGCTATCCCATCTAACTGTTCAATTTTCCCCACTTTCCATCAAGGTAGTGCAGAAAGTGAAAGTGTCTATCAAGTCTGTAGCTTCTGATGACCGTATCTTTTTCTCATTTAGATGAGTAATGATGAAGCATGCATCTAAAAAAGAAGAAGATTCTTGATGGGAACGCTGTCGAACCCGCTGGTCTAATTTTCAGACTCCTCCCGTTATATAAAAGTAACACGGGTCAGTTAAAAGAAGTCCTATGTAGCGAAACCTACAGAATCTCGACGCCTCGGCTCGCTCGGTAGTGAACACATTCCACTCCTCCTTGACTTTCACGCCGAGAACCTGGAAGACACTTTTAAAGTCTTGAAATTTGCAAAAAACGAGGGCGCTTCAAAAACCGAAAAAATAGTTTTTTTTAAACTGACCTTGGCATTAAGGGTAGTGTAGTCGTACTGGCAAGGTACTGAATCTCCACATTCGCTGATAATTGCTGCCGGATTGTCCGGACACTGAGAAAGACCGTATGCCTCGGTGAGTTGCGACTGCATCGGCTGGAGATTTACTGTAAAAATGGATCCAATATATGTGTTTGGTTAAAGGGAAATCCATCAAAATCTCTTGAATTCTGAGTGTTTTTTTTACTTCGTTTGCTCCTTGACAGTTGAAGCCCCTGCTACATCTATAAGCACGGTTTGTAGAAATGGAACACAACGTCGTGATTGCGTGATGTTTCTGTCAGACGCTTCCCCAAAAGAAAGTTTTTTTTGTTGAAGAAAATGGTAATAAATGGTCTTGGTCTTAATGTAATAACATTGGATATCAACAACCACTGGCGCGTGGAGCGCAGTCGGAAGAGACGCCGGCTGTCGCCTGCACCCGATACCAGGTTCCTGGTTCGGATTTCCCGCCCGGACCAACCTAGCCTTCCATCCCTCCGGGGTCGGTGAATTGGTACCACACTTGTCTGGGAAGGATAAAGCACTGACTTGTACATCGGCTGGCCATCGCAAGTCATTGTATGGCCAAATACGCATTCAACACGCCTCCACGACATCCCGTAAAAGTAGAATGCGTGGCGCATCCCAAAGAGGATTGAGTAACCCCGTCCTTTATCCGTATCCTTTATCAATAACCACTGTGTAGGTTTCTTCGTTGTATAAAAAATAATATAAAAACTATCAAGTTTGTTTTAAAATAAAAGCAAGTTAAAGCCCATTAAAACCCATTTTTATTTAAAAAGTAAAATCAATAAAAACGAACTGATGTTCTGCTGCTGCAGATCCCTGCACGTCTGTAGCCGTTGGTTGAGCACTTGTCCTGTTATAGCAGTGAATCGGTACTGTCCACTGTAAAGGAGGGTTTCATATATAATCAATTATTGAATTATTCATTCAATTGTTAAGGAATTTATTAGCAGTAGTGTACCGGCATCACGGTCGGCATGACTACTCGCACTACTAGCTGGGGCTTTGCCCAAATAATCGATAATTATCGACTTATTCTTAGTTGTCACGAAGTCTGTACACTGCCAAGCATACAAATGTGACATAAATCGAAACTAGTAAATTAGTCAATAACGTTCACTGTCTCCTTGCTGTGATCCGTATTCAGCGCCCAGCACATTCACGTGTCCCCAGACAAAAACCGATAAAATTGATCGACAATCGTGGTCGGATAGGCTCCGATTGTCGATCAATTTTTATCGATTTTATCGGTTTTGTCTGTGGCAGATTGGATTGATGCGAACTACATTCATCGGAGCTAGCACATTTACATGAATCCAATGCGGTACGGACGATTCCACATAAAATCGATCAATAACAGTTAACCTATCGATATTGTCTAATTGCTTCGATTCCTTGAAACGGTCCAATATATTCACATCATTACCGTCTCAAACGGTCGACAAAAACAAAATCGATAAGCGATTGATTATGGTCAACTGTTCGATTGATATTGTTTACTTGTTGTGACATCTATCCATCGGTCAACATATTCGCGTGATCTCCACCTCAAACGGCAAATCCACAGCAGAGATTGACACCGCCGACCGATACGTGAAGTGTGCTTCTGTTATACTTGGTCGGACGCATGGACAGATGCACAGACGCTAGCTCGTTTATGTGTATTAGGAAGGATAATTTATTTCAAAATAACACCAAAGAAAACGCAAAGAAACCTACGTTTCGTATTTGGGAGACGTTTTGTAGATGGGACCGCTCCTCATCGAAGCCTCTGGGAACACCTGAAGAAGAAGATTCCTTAGATGATTGTTTTAATTTTAACTGAACGTAAGGAAATGTCTAGGAGCGTGGTAGCGCGGTCGGAGGAGGCGCTGGTTGTCGCGTACACCCCGAAACCAGGTTCTAAGTTCAGTCCCCCCCCCCCACCACCACCACCACCACACCACAAACATTCCTTTGGGCCGATGAATTGGCACCAGGCTTGTCTGGAAAGGATATAACCCTATCTTGTCTGTCGGTTGGCCATCGCAACTCAAACACACAGGTCACTCAAACATACAGGTCAAATGCGCAACCAAACCGCATTGACGCTATCCCGTAGAGGAAGAATTCATGGCCCATCCCGCTGAGAGGCTGAGTAACGCCGGTCTTTGTCCTTCTCCATTCAACAAATCAACGAGTTAAGCTAGCTACTAATTCTAGAGGAATAAATCAACGGTTAGAAAAGTTAACAGTGCAGAAATGAACGCTTAATTCCGTCAAGAATTCTCAAATTTGAGGCGCTATTGGATGAGTGACTTCTAGAAGAAGTTCTTTGCAAACCAAAATTTTAACTGACGTTTTTGACGATTGACGCTGATGCCCTAAATTATATGAAAAAACACCTCTTACTAGGGAAGGGTTTCGAACTCCCATGGAACTTCAAGATGAGACCAGGATCATTAGAAAGAGCTCGGAATGCTGATTACGAATATGGGTGTTAAAATTGCAAAATGAAATTCCTGAGCGAGTTATGGCCTGCCGAATGCGACGGGCCTCACCACAGGCAGGCCGTGCGATGCACCTGGCGCGAGAATGGTGAGTCATCGGGGTCCCATAAGATGGGACCGCCAGCTGCGGTGGTGGCGTAGGGGTAGTGCTCCTCCTCGTCAGGTGCGACGCCGTTGGTTCTGCCCCCATTGATTCCGGCTTTTTTGCACACCATAATTTATCTTCGAAATGATCTTTTGTTCTGAATTATGACACGTGTTTTATTAAATAGCGAGGAAAACTACCATACACACTTGTAAAATTGCTTGAAGGCAAGAAACTGGGATGATCAAATTTTTATTTACTATTTGGCGCAAGTAGAGTCCAAATCATATATTGAACAGCTAGAGGTGTTTCTAACAACCTTTGCATTCGTGGAAAAAAGCAAAAAAATGTGTGAAGCAAAAAGGGAAGTGGTAAGTGAAGGATGAGGAAGAACAAAATGTCGAAAAACGTTATGAAAAGGGTCAGGTCGTTTGCTATGGCAAATAGCGTGGAGTTGAACATGACCCAGAGAGACAACCTACTGAAGGTTTTATCGCAGATTTACCGTATGTTTTGTGCCTTTAGGTTCTCAAACTTTTTAAAATACTCGTGGCATAAGGCAGGGTACATCGATGATCACCCAGGTGTGTTTGTCATTCCTGGCGAATATTTGTTTGATCATGCTACAATTGACTGTTTTGCTGCTGGTTGCAGAGAGGCTGCATGTATAAGATGTGCAGTGTGTGAGCAACATGTCTGCTTCACACATTTCTTTTGCTTTGTTCCATGAATGCCAAGGTTGTTAGAAACACCTCTAGTTGTTCAATATATGATTTGGACTCTACTTGCGCAAAATCACCTGTATCACCTGTCGTCCCGTTGATCATCGACTTGCTCGAGCGGGCGCCAGCAGCGTCTCCATTCGTCCCTGTCGCGTGCCAGAGTGGTCCAATGGATCCTCCTCGCTCGAGGAACACGAAGAGCGTCATATCGGTCGTTCAGGGCTTTCACGAAGAAGTCCGACCAACGCGTTGGTGGGCGTCCTGGTGTTCTTTTGACATCCCGCGGAATCCAGTCTGTGACGGCTCTCGTCCAGCGGGTGTCTGCGAATCGCATTACGTGGCCGGCCCACCTAATTTTCGACGACTTGGCCCATGCGACAGCGTCTCTGATCTTCGAACGTCGGCGAAGCTCGGAACTCCGGAGGCCTTCTCTCACTTGCGTGAGTCGTGTCACTCCGAGCATCGTCCTCTCGATTCCACGCTGCGCGACGCTGATCGCGTGTTCATCCTGCTTTCGTATAGCCCAGGTCTCTGAGGCGTATGTTAGGGCAGGAAGAACAGTGGAGTCGAATAGGTGGGCACGGAGTCGGACGTTCTTCGTTTTCTTCACGACTTCTTCGACGCTCTTGAAAGCTCCCCAAGCCGCTCGTTTCCTCCTGCTCAGCTCTGGTGCTAGGTCGTTGGCCATGTTGACTTCGCGACCCAGATACACATAGCTGGAGCATTCGGAGATGTTCGTTCCGTTGAGCGAGAATGGGGCATCAGAAACCCATCCGTTCTTCATGAACATCGTCTTCGTAAGATTCAGATGCAGTCCAACGCTTCCACATACACGATCGAAGTCGGCCAGCATTCGCTCCGCCTGAGTGATGCTCGGTGTTATGAGCACGATGTCGTCAGCGAAGCGAAGATGGTGCAGTTGCCGGCCGTCGACCTTCACTCCCATGTCATCCCATTCTAGTTCGCGCATGACGTTTTCGAGGGTGGCGCTGAAGAGCTTCGGGGATATGGTATCCCCTTGTCGAACCCCTCTCTTCACGTCAATGACGACGTCGTTGTAGAATGGTGAGATCTTGGTCGTGAATCCACTGTACAACTCTCGAAGGACTCTGATGTACTGAGTAGGAACGCCCTGAGTGAGCAGGGCTTCCATGACCGATTCAGTCTCGACGGAGTCGAATGCCTTCTTCAGGTCAATGAACGTAAGGCAAAGCGGCAGCTTGTACTCTCGCGACACTTCGATGAGCTTCGTAATGGTGTGTATGTGGTCGATCGTGCTGAATCCTCTCCGAAATCCTGCTTGTTCGCATGGCTGTCCTTCGTCCAGCGTTCTACTAATCCTATTCAGGATGACTCGAGTGAACAGCTTGTAGACTACCGACAGCAGGCAGATCAGGCGATAGTTGCCAATGTCGTGCACGTCTCCCTTCTTGTACAGCAAGACGGTCTTGCTGGTCTTCCACTGAGATGGAACCTTGCATTCGGACAGGTAGCGTGTGAAGAGCCGCGCCAAGGTGTTGATGAGCGCTGGCGGGAGGTTCTTCAGGTGTTCAGCTCTGATCCTGTCAGGACCGGGTGCTGTACGTTTCTTCACCGACGAGATGGCGTGTCGGATCTCGGAAGGGAGAACAGAGGGGATGACGTATCCATCCTGCGGAAGATGGCGTAGGGGCAGGTGGACGTGGCTATCGAAGAGATCGGAGTAGAAGTCGTGGATGACTTTCTCCATGGTCCTTCTGGAAGAGGTGACGGTTCCGTCAGGACGTCGGAGAGCGGTCATCTTGGTCTTGAAGTTGGCGAAGTTCCGGCGGGCATTGCGGATGCTCAGCCCTGCCTCTGCTGCTTCAGCCAACACTTCCGCCCTTCTCTCCTTCAGATCTTCCTTTATCGCCGCTCTGCATAGCTTTGCAAGCTCGGACGTCAGTTGATAGTTGCCTGACGCTCGTGCTGCTCCACGTTGGCGTATCAGCTCGAGAGTTTCCGGAGACAGGCGTCTCTTGGTGGTCTTCAAGCTCTCGGCTCCCTTAGCACTATCGTGGAGATGGTGCACGAAGCGATCGTATTCCTCGTCGACGTTGTCCATGACGGCATCTTCCCAAAGGCCGACAAGAGAGGTGTAGAGATCCCAGTTGATGGTCGTTCTGGGACTCCTCTTCTTGAACTTCGCGGCCTTCTCTCCTTGACGCGAAAAGCGGAACCTCGCGCGAAGGAGGCGGTGGTCCGATCCCGTGTAGAACTTGGGGACAACGGAGACATCGGTCAGGCAATACTTGCGATTGAAGATGATGTGGTCGATCTCGTTGTGGAACTGGCCACCGGGGGATTCCCAGGTCCATCGTAGGGAGGGAGGCTTCTGGAACTGCGAGTTTCCATGGATGGTCTTGGTCGACATGATAAACTCAGACAGCCTTTCACCTTGCTCGTTCCACTCCAAACCGTGGGTTCCGATGTGAAGTTCTTCCAGCGACCTTCGTGGCCCGATCTTGGCATTGAAGTCGCCGACGATCACCTTGTAGAAGGTGTGATCTTCCTTATAGAACTTCTCCAGCTCCACGTAGAAGGCCTCGACGTCTTCGTCGTCGTAGTCGGATGTTGGGGCATACGCGACGAACACAGTCAAGGCTGGCACGGAGCCACATCGCTTCAGTCGCAGACGTCCGATTCGGCTTGTCAGAGACTCGTACGAATCGATGTTCATGGCCAAGTGCGTGTTGACGAGGACACCAACGCCGCCTACTCCCCTGCTGTCGCATGTTCCGAGGAACAGTTCTTCTCCGGAGTCGTAGGCGGCGTGTAGGGGGTGGTGTCTTCTCGTCTCGGTCAGTCCGATGACGTCGTACTTGATCTTCCTGGCTTGCATCATCAGGTCCTCGACGGATGCTTCCGACGCAAGCGTGCGGGCGTTGTAAGTACAGATCGTCATCCTAGTCCTTCTCAGTTTGCGCAGCCTGGTTAGGCCCTGAGATTTTAGCAGCCTCTCCGTACTCGTCCTTCCCATCGCTGCAGAAATGGGGGCTCTTTCGGGGTCAGGGGAATGAGGCCCTTTAGTGCTGCTGTGTTTGACTGGAATACAACACGGGTAGCTAGTCAGGCTCTGTCGTGCGGGCGGGGTACTCCGGGCAGCCAGCCAGACTGCCCGAAGGGACGGGGCGAGACTTAAGGCGGCCTCGAATCGCCTTACATGTACTCCCAGTCTACCGAGTGCAAGCTTTTGGCCGAGCCGACACAGTTACAATCCGCACAGTCACGGACACATCCACGCACACTGTGCACGAACATGCCGCTCCCACGCACAAGGAACGCATCGACCCGACACAGCAGGAGCAAGGAGTCCATCCCCTGCATCCCACCTGCGTCTCTGGGCAGTACACGGTCGCATTTGGTTCGCGTTTAATTCCCCTATCCAACTTGCGCAAAATAGTAAACAAAAATTTGTCCATAGCAGTTTCTTGCCTTCAAGCATTTTTACAAGCGTGTATGGTAGTTTTCCTCGCTATTTAATCAAATACGTGTCATAATTCAGAACAAAAGATCATTTCGAAGATAAATTATGGTGTGCAAAAAAAACCGGCAGCAATGGGGACCGAACCAACGACGTCGCACATGACGAGGAGGAGCTCTACCCCTACGCCACCACCGCAGCTGGCGGTCCCCTCTTACGGGACCCCGATGACTCACCATTCTCGCGTCAGGTGCATCGCACGGCCTGCCTGTGGTGAGGCCCGTCGCATTCGGCAGGCCATAACTCGCTCAGGAATTTCATTTTGCAATTTTGACACCCATATTCGTAATCAGCATTCCGAGCTCTTTCTAATGATCCTGGTCTCATCTTGAAGTTCCATGGGAGGTCGAAACCCTTCCCTAGTTAGATCAACTGCAGAGTACGTTTATCCAAGAAAAATAAAATTTAGATGGCGCGCCTCAAGAATTAATTTTAGCAGAACAGAATAAAAAACGCTATAAAAATTCTACCAATGGTCAAGACAAATTGATAAAAAAATAACTACTCCGATGTTACCTCGAACATTTTGTCCTCGTCCTTGCTAGTGGTGAACATGTTATCGGATGGAATACCGCCTTGATTCTGAGAGATCGACTGATCCGATCCAGACTCACCAGAGCCTTGTACTCGATCTGAAGATGCGTTTAGTTATAGAAATTTATGATTTCGATTAACTAAAGCATTTTTCGAGACTCAAGAGCAAAACAAGGAATGAGAAGCTTGTTTTTTTAAATGTTGGTTTGTACAGGAAAGTAGCTTTTGAAATATTCTGTAAGGAAAAGAAAGAAGCATAAGGATGAATCATTGTCAGCAGAAGAATCCTATAGTATAGCCCCGGTCACATTTACCTTATACCTTACACGCTACCTTATACGTCTTGGTGCATGTCGTGAAGGTGGGTATCATTGGGAGTGGGAGCGTTCCAGCCAATCAGAGCGCCGACCGAACACTCGCCAGCAATCAGGGTTCCGTTCATACAAGCCCTCTCTGAACAACACGCCCGATGCGCCTTAATTGACTAGCACGGTTCACATGCCAATAGTGCGCGCTTTCGAGACCAGGACCCATTGTTTCCTACAACATATAAAACCGGTAGTACGTCCATGTCTATGTCCATCCCTCCCACGCACTTCTAGGATTTTAAAACAATATGACCGATTCGTGCTCCGGCATAACCATCTAACGTGGAAATTACAAGCATATAATACGGTCTGATTTCTGCGCCTCACAATAAGTAGGCAATATTAATGACTCGACCAATATCGATCGATATTATCAATTTTTCTTCAAATTTGGTTGTTTAAAATAAATTGCGCGAAGATATTATCACTGAGCAAGCTCCACAGCATATATACAACACCGATTCAAGCACAAATGTCAGTCAGCCACTATTGATTTTTTGTAGAAAGCAGTACAGTATCGATTTTGGCAAAAAGTAGGCCGCTTTAAATTGAAATCACAAGAATATTCTTGAGTGCTAGTCGCTAATGTGGGTAGCATAGATAGTAAATAATGCGCCAGTAATGCCGCATCGAGGCATGCCAGCGAGAGAGCGCTTCAGCAGGCAGCCGATACCCTGATTGGTTAGCTCGCATTCGGTCAGGGTCCTTCCTGATTGGTTGTGATTGGCTGGCGCGCTCCCACCTGCCAATGCTGTCCACATTCGCAACAATGCTCCCATCGACTTCCAGTCCACCTATTATGATTACCTGTATCACCTGTATCACCTGTCGTCCCGCTGATCATCGACTTGCTGGAGCGGGCGCCGGCAGCGTCTCCATTCGTTCCTGTCGCGTGCCAGAGTGCTCCAATGGATCCTCCTCGCTCGAGGGACACGAAGAGCGTCATATGGGTCGTTCAGGGCTTTCACGAACAAGTCCGACCAACGCGTTGGTGGGCGTCCTGGTGTTCTCTTGACATCCCGCGGAATCCAGTCGGTGACGGCTCTCGTCCAGCGGGTGTCTGCGAAGCGCATTACGTGGTCGGCCCACCTAATTTTCGACAACTTGGCCCACGCGACAGCGTCTCTGATCTTCGAACGTCGGCGAAGCTCGGAACTCCGGAGGCCTTCTCTCACTTGCGTGAGTCGTGCCACTCCGAGCATCGTCCTCTCGATTCCACGCTGCGCGACGCTGATCGCGTGTTCATCCTGCTTTCGTATGGCCCAGGTCTCTGAGGCGTATGTTAGGGCAGGAAGAACAGTGGAGTCTAATAGGTGGGCACGGAGTCGGACGTTCTTCGTCTTCTTCGCGACTTCTTCGACGCTCGTGAAAGCTCCCAAGCCGCTCGTTTCCTCCTGCTCAGCTCTGGCGCTGGTCGTTGGCCATGTTGACTTCGCGACCCAGATACACATAGCTGGAGCATTCGGAGATGTTCGTTCCGTTGAGCGAGAATGGGGCATCAAAAACTTGTCCGTTCCTCATGAACATCGTCTTCGTAAGATTCATATCAGTCCAACGTTCCCACATACACGATCGAAGTCGGCCAGCATTCGCTCCGCCTGGCTGATGCTCGGTGTTATGAGCACGATGTCGACAGCGAAGCGAAGATGATGTAGTTGCCGGCTTCACTCCCATGTCTTCCCATTCTAGTTCGCGCATGACGTTTTCGAGGGTGGCGCTGAAGAGCTTCGGGGATATGGTATCCCCTTGTTGAACCCCTCTCCTTACGTCGATGACGACGTTGTTGTAGAATGGAGAGATCTTGGTCGTGAATCCACTGTACAGCTCTCGAAGGACTTTGATGTACTGAGTAGGAACGCCCTGAATGAGCAGGGCTTCGAGGACCGCTTCAGTTTCGACAGAGCCGAATGCCTTCTTCAGGTCGATGAACGATGAACGTAAGGCGCAGCGGCAGCTTGTACTCTCGCGACACTTCGATGGGCTTCGTAATGGTGTGTATGTGGTCGATCGTGCTGAATCCTCTCCGAAATCCTGCTTGCTCGCATGACTGTACTTCGTCCAGCCTTCTGCTGATCCTATTCAGGATGACTCGAGTGAACAGCTTGTAGACTATGGACAGCAGGCAGATCGGGCGATAGTTGCCAATGTCGTGCACGTCTCCCTTATGATACCGCTGCAAAAGAAGCCACGATCGTCAGAACGAATTTAACATTAAATATGAAGTATCTTAAAGGATAATTTTTTGACGAGGACTATGAAGACTCAAAATAATCCAAGAATCCTCATTGTTAGAACGATCTGAATTGCTGTTCCATATAAGCTGACATGTCTAGGTAAAAAAATCTCCAAAAAATCAAACAATGTTGCAAAAGAAAAGCGAAATTTTCATGTTTTCTCCGGCAACGTACACATGGAGATGATCTGCTGCCTGTACGCCTCCGAGTTCACATCGTTCAGAGTGAGCGTCTGCATGTAACTGGCTGATGACTGGTCCGGGAACGGTCTCATCAGTCCGGATACGCGAGGTAGATTGTAGCGCTGCCGCATTTCAACCTCTTTGGTTTTGTCACCGTCCGGACGCTGGAAATAAACGGCAGTCAAGGGAGGAGTCCCGTGGATTACGGGGAACCTTGAGCTTCATACCACTCCGTACTGCGGCGGCACACTGAGCGCAACGTTCAGCATACCCATACTCTCCTGGTAGTTGGAGTAACGATCAACGTCAATCGCATAGGACTCCCTGATTCGGACACCGATCTGCGCCTCCTCAAGAACGACGTAGATCTCCGGCTGACCACGCTCGACGTTGTTCACGTAGACCAGCACACCTAAAGTTCAAGATTAAGTTGAGACATTCAGGTTTCCAAAAGAATGGCTACAAATGCGGAACTGCTTTTCAGAAACAAAATTGCTTTCAAATATAAGACTCCGGTAGATGCGTTATACTCAAAAGCAGTCTTATCTTAGCACCTATGCAGTCGAGTGAGTTTTCCGCGGCCAAAATACTATTCATTTGATACATTTTGATCTAGAACACTAAGAAAGAATATTAGTGAATATGAAGAAGAATAGAAAGAAGACAAAGAAGGAGCAGGAAGTGGAAGAAGAGAATAGGACAAGAAGGTGATGATTAGAAACAAGGAAAACAAGAACACTAAGAAGAAAAAAGTGGATATGTAGAAGGAAGTAGATGACGATGAAGGAGATGATGAGGAAGGGGAAGGAAAATGATAAGAAGAAAAGAATATGATGAAGACGGAGAAAAGACGAAGAAGGGGCAGAGGAAGGAGAAGGTGGGGAAGTGAAGGGGAAAGTGTAAGGGAATTGTTGAAAAGAAAAGAGCCGGAGGAAGATAATTGTGATGATGACCGCAAAGAAGAGAAAGAAAAAGAGGAGAAAGAGGAAACGAAAATATGAAGAAATGCAAGAGAAAGAGGATTATGGTAAAAAGAAAGAAGAAGAGAAAAAAGAAGAGAAAGAAAAATGCGTTGAAGAAGATGAAGAAAGGGATGGAAAATGGAAAGAACAAGAGGATGATGACGAAAACCAAGGGGAGGATAGTATTAAGAAAAAGAGGAAGAAGAAGCTGGAAGTGAATGATGCTGAGAAAGAAGAGGAGGGAGAAGAAGAGGTGGGAAAAGAAGGGCAATAAGCAGAGGAAGACGAATATGGCAAAGGTGTGAAAGGGAAATAAGATTATGGTGATGATGAAAAAGAAGAGGAAAGAAAAGAGGATGGGACAGAAAATGGTTAAGCAATGCAAGAGAAAGAAGACTATGGTTGTGAAAAACATGAAGGAGAAGGGAACAAAGAATTGGAAGAGGCAGATGAGGAGGAATAGGAAGAAGAAAAGGTACAGGAAGATGATGACAACGAAAAAGGAGAATGAGAAGGAGGAGGACATGTGGGATGCTGAAAGCAACTGATGCTCAAAGGCGTCCGACCACAACAACCTTTGAATCTCTGAATCCTCATCGTGTCGAAGTAGCGCATGATGTTGCCGACGATGATACTGGTCCTGTAGCGGAACCTCCTGGTGTCCTTTCGCGCCACGACGTGTACTCTATCGGTTCCGGTGGCCTCCAGCGCTACGCCGGTGATCACAGTCACATTCGTCGGCTGCACGAGGTCCTGCTGAGCCATACCGCGTCCAAGCAAACCTATAACACGTCGCCTATGGAACCGGTGCTCTTCAGAAGTCGAGCCGTATGCACTCACTGAAGTCCACCCGTCTGTCGGGATAACGCTCCAGCCTCAACTGAATCTTGACCTCCGGCGTGATGGTGGTCTGAGGGATGTAGAGCACGTTGAAAACGCCCGGCTCGTTGAAGATGAACTTGTCGTTGTCGATCGTGTTGAACGTACCGGCGCCCATTCCTTCTCCTGCAGTGATTCCTTGTATTTTTTTTTGTAATTACTGGAACCGCAAGATCCTTTCGAGGCCCTTGTGACCGACTTTTAGGTGCCTTAAAGGCTTGGAGGACGAACCGTATGCAGGCGGCTGGTACTCCTGACAACCGCTGGATGGTCGTCTCCAGTAGAACATCTGGCAGCGAAAGTCTGCGAACTTACAGCACAAGAAATAAGGCATGTAGTCATTGTGGAAGGCAGACAGGCCAGGAACCTAAAAATGTTTCCTCTATCAGTAGAGCGGGACTAACACGGGCGGGCAAAATCTGTGGTGTGAAGGTTGCGCCGTGCACTTGTCCTATCTGTGGTTATGAATACTTGGATGTTTGTTAAAATATCATTTAGGTAAAGTACGTAAATACAATTCCTTACATCTTGCTATCATAAACCGCTGATAGGATAGTTATATTTGAAAGGAGTTAGGCCACGATCAACTCATGGGAGGATAAAATTGATAAACTTCGGCTTTAGATAACCACTTTGCGGGTGTTTGGACACGCCAGGATTTATGGGCATTGTGAAGGTGATTTGAATGCGTACTTGGCTATACCATGACAACCGATGGACCAAGTCAGTGCCTCATCCTTCCTAGGCAAATCTGGTATCAATTCACCGACCCAAGACGGATCGAAGGCCTGGTTGACCTGGGTGGAAAATCCGAACCAATAACCTTGAATCGGAGTGCATGTGATAGCCGGCGCCTCTTCCGACTGCGCTACCACTCGCTCTCAACAGACTGTGAGACTTTTATATTAACTGTAACAGTGGCATTTTTAGAGCTACCCTCTACACATTCCAGAAATGGAACCGCTTCGTGTCGTAGCGCAATCGGAGAAGGCGTGGCTCTCGCATGCACCCGATTCTAGGTTCCTGGTTCGGATCTCCCGCCTGGGCTGACCAAGCCACCTATGCCTCCGTGGTCGGCGAATTAGTACCAGACTTATCTGGGAAGAGTAGAACTTTGGCTCCTACACCGGAGGGTCACCGTAAAAACGAAATTCCATAAAAGTAGAATGCATGGCGCACCCAAAAGAATTTGATCAACCCCTTCCTCTATGCTTTATCCCTATCAATGTTAAGCTACAACTTTATTTTTTGCATGCTCTACTATTGAAGACGAACGAGAATAAGTTGCCGGTTCTCTTCTTGTCATGCAAGCTATCAACAAAAAAACAACAGAAAAGGTTCGAAGTACTGAGAATTATAAAAACATCGAAGTAGACGTCAACGTTATGCGTTATTCTTTTGTAGTCAAGGACATCACTGCATGCCGTGTAGGCTGGCTACTCGCACCCCATCCGACTAGGATGGATCGAAGTTTCTTCAAGCTCCTTCTGTTTCGACTGTGACCGTGAACATGACTTACCTCATATTGTCCCATATAGGGAGCCGTGCCGAACTCGTAAGCTCGCATAGGAAAGCCCGGATTGTACGGTACTTCTGGCGTGACTTTAATGACAGGTTGGTAACTGGTCTGCATCAGATGGCCAGCGTCATCGTAGCAACAGACTTGGCCGTAGTGAGTGGGAAAACGCCTGGAAATGTAAGAAGTGGAAGACGGGCACCAGCGGCACGGGAAATGCTTCTAAGTAAAGTGAAGAGCTTCATAGAAAATGAATAAATCTCAACTGCAAATATTCAAGAGGACTGATTCTAGCACATCTCTTCGTAAAACCTCGGCATAGTAAATTTATGTTGAACTGTTTAGCTTCTTGTGTGCCGAACGAGGTTTTTTTTTATGATTTAAGGTCACAATAGAAAGAAACGCACGCTGTGTTTTCACTTTCGAAGCCTCGTCCTCGTCCAGCATAGGAGCCGTAGATGTTTTGCGCTGACATGTAGCAATTCCTAGCACCAATTGCTACCGTGCAGGTGATATCACGGAAAGCCTAAGCAACATAAGGCATAGAATCTGTATTCCGTAGCTTGCAATGAGAAATCATAGTCAGATTAATAGGAACAAACAGAAGAAGAAGAAAGAAGAAGAAGATAAAGCCGTAAGAAAATAAAGCTGGCCGAAAAGCAACGTCGGAGATTGTATATACCTGGGAGCATCGCGGATGAGGCATGAATCGTCCCAAGTCGGCCATCGCTTGTCGCTCAACGCACGGACAAGAAGAGTTGGTCTCTGTGTCGCGAATGAAGTTCCACTGAGCACCATCCTCGTTGTACCTGAATATAGTCGATGGATCACTCGAAGATGTTTTCCAAGCTGAGTAGAACTTTCTCAAGTATTTAAGAAAATATCTTTCTAGGAATTAGTAGAACGCTGGACGAAGGACAGCCATGCGAACAAGCAGGATTTCGGAGAGGATTCAGCACGATCGACCACATACACACCATTACGAAGCTCATCGAAGTGTCGCGAGAGTACAAGCTGCCGCTGTGCCTTACGTTCATTGACCTGAAGAAGGCATTCGACTCCGTCGAGACTGAAGCGGTCATGGAAGCCCTGCTCACCCAGGGCGTTCCTACTCAGTACATCAGAGTCCTTCGAGAGCTGTACAGTGGATTCACGACCAAGATCTCACCATTCTACAACGACGTCGTCATTGACGTGAAGAGAGGGGTTCGACAAGGGGATACCATATCCCAGAAGCTCTTCAGCGCCACCCTCGAAAACGTCATGCGCGAACTAGAATGGGATGACATGGGAGTGAAGGTCGACGGCCGGCAACTGCACCATCTTCGCTTCGCTGACGACATCGTGCTCATAACACCGAGCATCAGTCAGGCGGAACGAATGCTGGCCGACTTCGATCGTGTATGTGGAAGCGTTGGACTGCAGCCGAATCTTACGAAGACGATGTTCATGAAGAACGGATGGGTTTCTGATGCCCCATTCTCGCTCAACGGAACGAACATCTCCGAATGCTCCAGCTACGTGTATCTGGGTCGCGAAGTCAACATGGCCAACGACCTAGCACCAGAGCTGAGCAGGAGGAAACGAGCGGCTTGGGGAGCTTTCAAGAGCGGCGAAGAAGTCGTGAAGAAAACGAAGAACGTCCGACTCCGTGCCCACCTATTCGACTCCACTGTTCTTCCTGCCCTAACATACGCCTCGGAGACCTGTGCTATACGAAAGCAGGATGAACACGCGATCAGCGTCGCGCAGCGTGGAATCGAGAGGACGATGCTCGGAGTGACACGACTCACGCAAGTGAGAGAAGGCCTCCGGAGTTCCGAGCTTCGCCGACGTTCGAAGATCAGAGACGCTGTCACATGGGCCAAGTCGTCGAAAATTAGGTGGGCCGGCCACGTAATGCGATTCGCAGACACCCGCTGGACGAGAGCCGTCACAGACTGGATTCCGCGGGATGTCAAAAGAACACCAGGACGCCCACCAACGCGTTGGTCGGACTTCTTCGTGAAAGCCCTGAACGACCGATATGACGCTCTTCGTGTCCCTCGAGCGAGGAGGATCCATTGGACCACTCTGGCACGCGACAGGGACGAATGGAGACGCTGCTGGCGCCCGCTCGAGCAAGTCGATGATCAACGGGACGACAGGTGATACAGGTGATACAGGTGATCTTTCGTTTAATCGTTTTGTCTGCGTCCACTCGAAATTTGTTTAAGGCCCCGTTTATACTTCCGACGCCGAGCGACGCGATCGCATGTATAGTCTCCAAATTGATCGATCACGTCGCTCGATCAATACGTGGCGTCGCGTCGCTCCGCGACTGTATAAACGGGCCCTAAGGCCTATGTCATACCTTCGCTCACCCCGAGCGAAGGCGACGAACAGAGCGATGAGCGAAGTCTCTTCGCTAGCGTGAGGCTAGCGAATAGGCGCGCAGTTAATAGCGTTGTGTGCAGCTGCGTCGTAGCATCGCTACCGATGCTGCCCGACGCTCTGCTCAGCTCAGCGACGCGGTCGCATCGGTAGCGATGCCGTATCGCTCGAAAGTATGACACCCCGCTAGCGAGGCTTCGCTAGCGGTGGATCGGACAACTGCTACAGGCGTCTGCCCCTCCACAACGTCTGATACCGTTCCTTCCCCATTTATGTTAGTTGTCCATCGCCTTCGCTACCGAAGAGCGATGGTATGACATAGGCCTAAGCCCTAGTTTATACTTGCGCCGCCAGGCAGCGCGGCATCACGATCGCCATAGATATCGATTTCTCGTGCCGTCCGGTCGATATCTATCCCGACCATAGTGCCGCGCCGCGCACCGGCGCAAGTGTAAACTAGGGCTAAGGCCCTCACACACTTCTGCGGCAACGCCGCGGCCCTATCCTTAACCATAGGGCGGGAACGCAGAGCTCGCCGCCGGATAGCAAATGCGATAGTTCTCTCCCTAAATCTAGACTTCCGTGGGCTACCGTATCCGATATCGATCGGCACAGGTTCTCTGCGCGCCTCCTCCGGGCTCCTTATTTTTGCCGCTTTGGCGAGCGTTTGTGCGGGCGCGGATCCGGGGCGCCGACCTTTCGCGCTCTCGCTTAACCATCACCCGGGGTTTTCGTGCGGAGCCTTGCCGCTCCCACCTTCAATACAGGAGGGTGGCGAGCCCCGATTGGATCCGCCTGAGCCTCGGATAGCCATTACAATTCGACACACGCTGGAGCGGCCCAATTGTATCTCCTTATACTTATCATGGTATCTCATGTTCGCCTGTGGAACTCTGATATAGATTCTAGTGCCGTTTAAATATACCAGGCTGTCCAATAATTCTTGTCCGAAAATTTCACCATTTTTAATTTTTTCAACTTTATTGAAAAACAAGTCTAATCAACAATATAATCACCATAATTATCCACAACAGTGGCCCATCGATTGGGCAGGTCGCCGATGCCCTTCGCCCAGAACTCCGGGGGCTGCGACTCGAAGAAGTCCGCGATGTCGGATTTGAGGTTGTCGTAGTTGGTGAATTTTCCTCCGGCCAAACGGTGCTACAGTGGGCGGAACAAGTGGTAGTCGGAGGGGGCGAGGTCCGGGGAATACGGCGGATGAGCAACCGCCTCCCAGCCGAGCGTCGCCTACTTCTGTTGGGTCTCCTTCGAAGGAGGGACTGGCAGACGGACACGCGGCTCTGCTTGTTGGCGTCCGTCAGACGGTGGTTGATCCAACGGGCCAGAACTTTGTGGTAGCCGAGTAAATTGAGTCGATTTTGGATGGTGGACTTGCTGCTGCAGTCGTCGCCAGTTCATGGGTGGTGGCTTCCGGCTTCTCCTTGATACAGCGACGGACTTCGTCATCCACCGTAGAAGGCCTCCCGCTGTGCTCCCTGTCCTCGAGGCTCGTGTCGCTGCTCTCGAAACGATTGAACCAGCGCCTGACTGTGCGTTGGGACACTGCATCCTCCTTGCACGCTCTGCAGATGTTGGCGACCGCGGTGCCCGTGTCGTTGCCCAGCAGCCATTCGTAGTACACGAACGTACGAATTCGACCTTGGTCCATTTTAGCTTGTACTGGTAGCTAGACGCGACGACTGCACCTTATATACCCCCAGCGTGGAACTCTGGAGAACCTTCTAGAAGGTTTTTACACTTGCCTGATATTATAACACTTCTAAGGAAAATTATAGAATTTTGAAAATTTTCGGACAGGAATTATTGGACAGCCTGGTAATAAATCGTGTTGTACAACTGCGCTGTCCTAAAGCAAAAAGGCTAAGACTAGAAGGAGAGTTTAAGACACTCTCCGCGGTCATGGTAGCCAAGTCCTCTGGCTATTACTAAGAGAATTATCTTTGTTTTCTCCAACCTTAAAAATTTCAGAATGGATATCTACAAGTAGGCCTCTTACCAGTCATGACACATCTCGAGAGACTTCTTCTTGACAAACTCCACTCTGGCGTTCTCATCATTCTGAGTGTAGGTGGTCGTCGAGAACTCTGGGTTATTCGTGGTCCACAGCCAATGAAGAGATATCGGTGCGGAGACGAGGCTTAAAATGGGGGCAATAGTTCTGCAGTGGAAGTAGCTGTGGAAAGTACTATATAGTATTCTCGAGAAAAAATGAAGAAGCTATAAAATTCAAGCAAAACCTTCAAAGAAGCAACTCTTCACTGCACTCACCCAGATAGCAACGTCTGCGGATTGTTCTCGTTCTGATTCGGCGTTAACGGAGCCAGTTTCAAGTAGCCAAAGCGGTAGTTGTAGAGCTCGTGGGTCCGTTGCCAATCGTTTAGATACCACTGCTCAACCTTAAAATTCGCACGATGTACTGTGTACTGTAGCATCCATGCCTAGATGAGCTTGAAACAACATGATTTCTCGCGTCTCCCAGAGCATAAAAAACACGAAATGTCTCCAGAAGAAGATGCTTCAAATCATGGCGCAATGATAACACTTCCCCATCTCGACGAACCTGATAGATGTTGATCCGTTCCTCCTGTGGCTTCCATCGGTATTCGTAGGTGTTTCGATTTGAGTACGTAGCCAGTCGACACAGAATCCGATGCTCTGGTCGGAATTTCTTGATCTGAAAGAATACATGGGCGTTTCACTGTTCACTGGTGGTTGAATCCGGACACAGCGCTGCCGAGCCGCATGTACTCGCATTGTCGCGATCCTCGACTCTGCTATTTCAATGACCCACTGGAGCACGCTGCGTTCGGGTTCCGGCGCCACAAGCTCGCGTAAACTCAGCGACGCACTATGAACGCATTTTGACTAAGCATTGTAACGTGGGCGCGTGTAGCGCAGTCGGAGGAGGCGCCGACTGTCGCCTGCACCCGATACCAGGTTCCTGGTTCGGATTTCCCGCCCAAGCCAACCAAGCCTTCCATCCCTCCGGGGTCGGTGAATTGGTACCAGACTTGTCTGGGGAGGATAAAGCGCTGACTTGCTCATCGGCTGACCACCGCTAGCCATTGTATGACCAAATGCGCATTCATGTCGCCTCCACAACATCCCGTAGAAGTAGAGTGCGTGGCGCATCCCAAAAGGGATTGAGTAAGCCGTCCTTTACCCTTTTACCCTTATTGTAACGTGCGTATAGTTTCGTACATAGGCTCTTATCTGCTCTCTATCAAATGTAAGCAGTTTTGGTGGTAACCAACGACATGAACAGCGTTTGCTATCCAGTTTGACGATGTAATCATGACCCTGATGTGCCGTATAAATATAGATATCGTGAGGGGATGAGCACAAGCTGCCTCCAAGGAAGGCATAGAAAGAGCTCCTTCATGTAGGTGGCAGCTGTCACTTGCTTATGCCTCTCTTCCTTTGTACTCTCCTTACCTTATAACTAGTAGAGAGGTGGCACCAGGGCGTCCAATATTAGCCTGCTTAATAACCTAAGCGCAGGGAATTACAGGTACGACAGACAGCAAAGTGTCAGGAGTTGGTTGAATCGAACGATTTATTGAGTAGCATGGCGCGAGGCCGTGGAGTGAAGTTCAGTGCAATTGTACCACGTGAATGAAGCGAATACAGGGCGTCTCAAAAAAACGTATACACTGTTTGAAAGTTGATAACGTTGTTAATAGTAGAGGTACTGAAGAAGTTATTGGCTCATATGAGAGCTCAAGAGAATAGAAATTTTCTGACATATAAGCGATATGGAATGCGCCATGTCCGAAATTTTCCATTTTACACTTGATTGATTGTGTTTCGCTTGAATGCATGCTATTATTTCTTAACAAAGTCACCATTTCGATTGATTTGTGCTTGTTTTAGAGTTTAAAATCAAATTACACATTACAGCTTGCGAAAAATGGAGGGTATACTAAAAAAAATAAAGGTACTATGTGAAGGGTTGTATCATTGCTGCTAGTAAAGCATTTGGAGATATTTTAGACTCACATGAAAGCGCAGGGAGACGGAATTACTGTGGCGTGCAAATAGTCAAGATTGCGCAATGCTCCTGCTTAAAACCTTACATTCCAGACTCGATTGATTGTGAATGGGCTGAATGCTTGTTACAATCTTGTTGCTACTTGGTCACATTAACTTGTGCTGTGATTCTATTACCGTTCGGTACCTACAGTTATGCCAATTAACCTCTCCATTCAGCTTAAATGTTGCTTTATTCGTCCACAGAATGCGTCTGGTAAAATGCGGCTCCTGCTCAAATTTAAATCGTGCTATCGATAAACACGCATGTAACGTGTCTTGCAGGACGTTGTCAAGTTTAAAACGTTAAAAGAAGCACAGCACAGGTTAATGTGAGCAAGCAGCAACAAGATTGTAACAAGCATTCAGCCCATGCACAATCAATCGGGTCTGGAATGAAAGGTTTCAGGCAGGAGCATAGCGCAATCTTGACTATTTGTAATTAAGATATAAACTCTAAAATAAACACAAATCAATCAAAACGGCCACTTAGTGAAGAAATTATAACATGTATTCAAGCGAAACGCAATCAATCGAGCGTAAAATGGAAAATTTCAGAAGAGTGCATGGAGTATTCCCTGCTTCTTCATAATAAATAAAAAAGGATAAAGGACGGCATTACTCAATCCTTCTGGGATGCGCCAGCGCATTCTACTTCTACGGGATGTCGTGAAGGCGAGTTGAATGCGTATTTGGCCATACAATGACTTGCGGTGGCCAGCCGATGAACAAGTCAGCGCTGTATCCTTCCCAGACAAGTCTGGTACCAATTCACCAACCCCGAAGGATGGCAGGCTTGGTTGGCCTGGGCGGGAAGTCCGAACCAGGAACCTGGTATCGGGTGCACGCGACAGTCGCGCCTCCTCCGACTGCGCTACACCCGCCCCATGCTTCTCATATGTCAGAAAATTCCTAAGCTTTCATATGAGCCTTTTACTTCTTCAGTACCTTTACTATGAACAAAGTTATCACCTTTCAAACAGTGTATACATTTTTTGAGACACCCTGTATACAGTGGGGCGTGGGAATCAAGGCAGGGCTGTGAAATTCAGGGTTACTAAGCCATTCTGCATTGTCAAAAGAGGCTACCCAAGTCGGGGCAAAAGAGCCTAATATTCCTTCTGTCGCGCAGGTAGGACCCTGGCTTCAGAAACACTACAAGTGGTCTCACAGCAGTATCGCACCTGTTTCCACTAACGCTGCGGACTCCTGGTGGGCAACAAACACATGCATTCACAGTCAAAGCGCAGTTCCTTGCAGTTTGGTAGTTGCAAACTTTTTCGGACGATATGAAGGAGAGTTTGCTTCTCCAAGGAGGTAGTTTTTTATAGGTGGTTGTCTGATGTTCCTTTATATTTAGCAGCTCTAACTCACGGAAAATCTGAGCAGTGCGGTTCTTGAATACTAAAAAATACTTTATTCAAAACCCAAGAGCAGCATTAGATCTCACACCTTTACGGTGCACGCTGGCTCTGCCTACGTTAATCTGAGGACCGAGATTGATCCACTGCCAGCTAAGTTTCGGTCTTTCAAGCATATGGCATCTAAAGCTTTCTTATCATACTTGTGGCATTCTGAATTGTACTTGATAACAAAACGAATTTGAACGACTGGAGTTGAAATTTGACGTGTTCAAGTGATGGACCATTAAAAACTATTTGCTCTCACCTCGTCGTCCTTGAACTCTCTGTATCCGATCACATAGAGACCCAGTTGGACGCTGTACATGGAATCGTCGCTGATTCTTACTGTTTCCATGCGTGTCGCCATATCGGGATTGGTGAAATTTCTCGGGTACCACGTCAGGGGCATCACCTAGAAGAACAGCTTCATAACTTTGCCTTGAGAGGCACAAGCGAGTTTCCGAACGGTCATCAAATTCTCTACCTGATACGGTACAGGATTCTTAAACCAGTCGTAGACGTTTCCGATATCCAAACGCATTGGATCCAGTGTGGGTGGCACTAAAACAACTCAGCCATTTATTCAAAAAGTTGACCTGGTAATGATCATGCTCCTACCAAAGTAAATATAGCCGACGAAAGCCTTCTCGTCATTTGCGCCTCCGCTCTGAGGCTGGAAGTAGACGGTCTTCGTGCCCCAGTCGTAGACTTTCGGTAGATGACATCGTGCTATAGCTGGATTTAGAACGGTACAGGTTGCAGTCTAGAAGAGAATTTCTGTGAAGTTTTAAAGCAGAAAAGTAGAAGATGCAAAATATCACCTGTCTTTGTTCGATCATAAGAATGTAGGTCTGCGAACGATCGAGACAGAGTGCATTCACATCAACCGTCATCTCGCCCATCATGTTCACAATGTTAGGATAGATCAGCATCGGATCTGAAGTTCTTATTAGGTCGTTAAGCACGAAATGGCCGATGTTGGCATTGTTAGGATTTAGGGTTGATATTCTGGTTAAAAACGCTTCTACGGTTCCGAAGGTATATTCCTAAACTTTTGAAAGTGCCTTTAACAGTCCGTCAAATTGTTGGTTTCAGAGCAGATTTTCGAAGCGTTGGAAAATTCGAAAAATCGTGTTGTTTTCGAATATGAGTTCCATCATGGGAGCAAGGTATCGAAGGAATTTCAGCGAGAGTGTGGCTGTCAGCGAGCGCATAGTACGTCGATGGTTCTAGATGTTTCAATCTGACGATTTTTGTCTTGAAAACGAACCTGTGTCTAAGGTTCCAATGAATTACCGATGAATTGAAAGCTATAGTGGAAGATAATATATTTCGAACTACACGTGAATTAGCAGCAAGCTCAGTGATTGGTGGGCGCGTAAAGCGCAGTCGGAGAAGAAATTTGATCGATATCGATCGATGGTGATCCACACATCAAAAACGAACTTCATAATCATGTTCAGCGACCTTGATTACCCCCAGTGCTGAAGTTGGAGACGTGTTCGGCACATCTACTGCTCGCCATGCACGGTCGTCGACGTGTTCAGCTTGTCTACTAAGTCGCCAGGCACGTTTGGCGACGTGTTCTGCTCGTCTACTGAGTCGCCAGGCACGTAGACGGCGTTTGGGTATTTTCCGCTATTTTCTGGCCTTAATTTGTGCCCCGTAATTTCCCCTATTTTATGACTCATCGTCGATCGATAATGTGACTCATCGCTTAGCGGATTATTATATATTATATGATATATCATTAATTTTTCCTATTATTGGTTATTATTTTACCTTTTAGTACTATTTCCTACTATTATTATTATTTATTATTATTCAGGGGTACGTGGAGCGCAGTCGGAGGAGGTACCGGCTGTCGCCTGCACCCGATACCTGGATCCTGGTTCGGATTTCCCGCCCAGGCCAACCAAGCCTTCCATCCCTCCGGGGTCGGTGAATTGGTACCAGACTTGTCTGGGAAGGATAGAGCGCTGACTTGTTCATCGGCTGGCCACCCCAAATGATTTTGTGGCCATTACGCACAAACAACGTTGCAGTACAGCACAAACAACGTTGCTGAAACTGAAGGAGTTGGATGTGGAAGTTTTCATTCACCCACCGTATTTATCGCAACTCGCGCCAACTGACTACTGGAAAATGCCTTCTGTGATATCATCGCTTTTCGCCCTCCAAGCTTCTGCGCTTACGGCTTGAGCAAGTTACTGTTAGGATGGCAGAGATGTGTTTACTGCCCAGTTTCATATTTTCATTGATTACCTTGTCTGTTGTTTGAGCAATAATAAATCAAAATTCTGACTCAAAATCGGCCATTCCATACCTAGTGACCTAACACATCGAGATGCAGTTTTCATTTTCAGGCATTGCTTCCGCTTGGAGTAGGGTTCTTCGTAAAATGGTAATCGTTCTTTACAGAAACGTTTTCTAGCAGTGAGCTTCAGCATTTTATTTGCTGGTGATAGTGTGCCAAGGTGCCTTGCAGTAATGGCTGCAGGAAAACGTAGGGCAGCGGTTCAGAAGACAATTTCGGTTTAACTAGATGTCGCATCGTACTAGCTAGTCCTTGAGACAAAATACCCTGCTTAATTGGTTACTTTTAGTTTTTCCTCTACAACGATCCAGAAACTAACATGTTCCTCCGGTTTTGTTGCTGCATCCGGCCGGTCGAACCACATCATCAACTCTGAACATGTAGCGTCCTCGAACCATATGCGGCACACCAGACCGTTGTGACAACACCTGAAAATATAATTATTATTGCTACTACTATTTATTACACGGAATATCCGGGTGGAATCATAAAACAGCAAGGAGATAAAACGTTGTCTCAAAGAAGCATAATGATTTTCGATTAAGAAAAAGAGTAAAGATGTAGAGAATAGAAGCCGTAAGAGTAAATCATTAATGCCATGTAGGATCTCCCTTTATGACAATTCCATTTTCTCAAGCATACTTTTGAGATCGCAAAGTTTATCTGCAACATCGCTCAACCTTAGAGGTTCGTCGTACTCCGTGACATCTCTATTAGCCAACAGGTGGAATCTCGTGCTCTAACCTTTGAGTTGGCTAAAAGGAGCACGAGGCTGAGATTGATATAATTTTTTTCTGGTAATTAATATTGAGTTGCTATTGAGTCATCAGTCGTCGTATAAAATTTTTAGACGGTTATTAAGTCAAATTTTTCCATTCTACACAGAATGAAGGTCTAGATCTGCACCAAGCGTTACTTGGCAAGGAATGTTGTCGTAGGGCAACTGGATCTATCCTAATCGGGCAAAGTATAAAGCTGTACTTTGTCCCATGCCACGCCACCACATACTCTGTATGTAAATGAAAGCCCTCGTATCGTAAGACAGTGCCCGAAGCTTTTAAAGAAAGTCGAGTGAGGGAATGAATATGCATCTCCGATTAGTACAGATCTGGACAACCCACTAATGAACAGCATTCGAGTAAAACCTTCCCATACTTTCTCCAGCCTTCATAAAGTGCAAAAGATTTGTAGTACAGCTCCGAAGCGAATGTCGCTTTTGACTTTTGTTTTTCCTATGAATTTTAAGGGACCTTTAAGGGAGTTCGAAACTGATTGTGCGACCGCAGCTGTCCTATCCTCTCGTGTGTAATGTGTTCTTTTGGAAAATAAGGCGATTGCATGACCTCGGGGGTGGTGTACCTCATGTCATGCAGGGAATGCGGAGACGAGTACGTCGGGGAAACGGGAAGGCCGCTGTGTATAAGGGTGAAGGAGCACCTAGACGACCTTAGAAGGTTGCAGAGATCGACTCCAATGGGCGAGCACAGGGTAGACTGCCATGGCGGCGCAATGGTTCAGGTGGCTGTCACGATCCTTGCACGCGAGAGCGACGTGTCCGTCGTCGCTCTCGCGTGCAAGGATCGTGACAGTCCTTGGGGAGAACACAGGGTCCTGCGCCATGGGGGCACGATGATTCAGGTGTCTGTCTCGATCCTGGCGCGCGAAAGTGATATTTCGGCACGCAGGACGCTAGAGGCATTGTGGATCGTATCGCGAAACCCCAAGCTCAATCGCAGAGAGAGTGCGTGGCGGTGACACAAGAACTGGCACCCTTTGTCGGTCTCTGTGGGTTTTGACCTACAAAGTCATGCCCTTGTAGGTCCTTAGAGTAGGTGGTTCCTAGAGCTTAAGTCATTCACCAACGTTCACCTCCGTCTGACGGTGACTGGTGGAGCTCGTCGGCTTCCACCACAAAGGCTAGCCCTTCATCGTTTCTCCACATCGTTTTCTTCACTCCTTTCTTCGAATTTCTTTCTGTAGTATGAAATGGCCTTTGGAGGATTAGTTCTTAAATGTCATTTAGAGTCTTCCAGCCTCCGACGAAGACATAACCACCGAAGCGTAGGCCGAATAAAGTGCTAAAACAATTCGGTGCACAGCTCCACGCACAAACAATTCAACACGAAACATCATGCCGAGATCCATGGAAAGTCGGACATGGAGTCTACTTATCGTTGGTATCAGGATTTTAGATTTTTCTATAGAAAGAGGTAGTTTCTATTCACTAGCCCACTTCACAACACTGTTGTGAAGTGTGCTAGTGAATAGAAACTGTCAAAAGTCTGTCACTGTCAAACTGTCAAAGAAACTGCACACTGTCCTGTGCAGAACTTCCGAGTTCCCTACAGAGTCACTAGGATTGTAATACAATTTGAAGTCGTCTGCGAACGTTGAGCCTTGTTTGAAGAAACGATTGAAAGGAGTGCAAAGGTGAAAATGCTACAGAGTACTGTAGGAAGTCCACCTCCTTCCACTACGAAGTTGTCTTTAGTTATTATGTGCTGTAATTATATACGAGATAGATAGACAATTCGAGGATGTATTCAGCTATAGATTGTGGAACAGCCTATTACAGTAACCACTGTTAAAATTCTTGGTAAAATCCATACGAATAACGTCAACGCTTACATGTATATCTAACGATGCAGTCCACTCATTCAACGATTGCAACATGACAGTTACGGTGGGACTATTTCTTTGAAATCCACGCTGCAATCGGAAATAATAAAGTTATCCTCTAAATGTTTCACATTTTGTTCTCTAAAACTTTTCAAAGAGCCTTACAAAAATAGTCAACAAATTTTTGGAGGTAAAACTGGCTTCTGGAGCCGCATATGAAGCACTTCACCTTCTGGGAGCTTCCGCTTCCATGAAGCTCAAATTTAAAATAAAGGCCATGGGTAATTATGTGCGATAAGTTGTTAATAAAACGCAGAGAAATATGGTCTCCGTATTTTAAAACGAATTGGGTCATTTTAATGGAAGATTTTCAGACCGACTGTTAGCTCAATGTAGTCTTCGTTTTGAAAAACGCACTAAAAAATGTAAGCGAGGGTTTCGGTATTAGCGTCAGTTTTTTTTTGGTTTTTTACTCGGTTTCGATTCTAGTTTCAGTAGCTTACATTTTTTCCACCGTATATTTTTTCGAACTATTTTTCAATCAAAAACAGGTGCGGGTATTTTTGAATGCCTCCAAATCCTTTCGCTCAATGTGTATCTTGGCGTTGTTAAATGTTTCAATGCCAAATTTCGTAAAAACTCAAAAACACCAGAACTTTCTTAAGGCCCATGCACACTTCTGCGATAGCGCGGCGCGGCCATGATGAAGCATAGGGCCGCGACGGCCGCGGAGCGACAGTGCGACACGCGCCTCAGGGAGGAGGCATGCACACTCTTGCGGCTGTTGCGGCGGCTATCGCAGGCGACGTCGCGCTGAGTGCCGCAGGCTGGAACGGTTGAAATCATTCCTGGCGGCGCGACATCCACGGGGACGTCGGTCCCGTTGCCTAAAAGGCCCACAGAGTTCTGCGGCAGTGCTTAACCATAGGGCAGAGACGCAGAGCTCGCCGCCGCCGGCGTCCCTGCCGTATCCTTAACCATAGCGGCGAGCGGAGTTGCCGCAGAACTCTGTGGGGGTCTTTAGCACTAGTTTATACTTGCGCCGCTGCGCGGCGCGGCACTATGGTCGGGATAGATATCGACCGGGAGGCGCGAAAAATCGATATCTATGGCGATCGTGGTTCCGCGCCGCGTGGCGGCGAAAGTATAAACTAGGGCTAAAACGGTACTCTAAGGGCCCATTTATACTTCGACGCCGAGCGACGCGACGGCATGCATAGTGGCCAAATTGATCGATCGCATCGTTGCCACAATACGTGGCGTCGCGTCGCTCGGCGTCGAAGTATAAACGAGGCCTAACGCGACCGCGCCGCGACAGCCGCATTTCGCGGAGGTAGCCGTCGCCCCACTTGCCGCGCAGCGGTGTCGCAGAAGTGTGCATGAGCCTTTATTAGGTGTCGCAAATCGATCGCGATCGCTTCTTGTTTGACTGGTTTCCCAAAGTGTGCCGTTCCCGCGGTGAGCTGCCGATGAGGCAGCCAATGACGACCTAAGAAAGCTCCACCCCCGACGCCTATCGATCCATACTGGGCGCGCTCCCGCGCGGTATAGCCATTTCATCCGTATCCTCTGCGCTGCCTCTGGCCGTTGGCTGCTTTGGGTGTTGCGAGCCGGCGCGGCTTGGTACGCCGCATCGGCTCGCAACACCCTGTGGCGCTCACCTCCAAATCCTATCGTTCCGGAGCGTTCACCGCGGGCCCTTGAGTCCTCTTCTTGGACACTCTTGATCATCTACGGTAGGGTCGCGAGCCCGGCAGGGTTCACTGAAGGGCTTGCAACCTGATGAGACTTTATATTGGCCGGGCAAACCGGGGAGCTATCTCATTCTTCCTCTGCCAGTTCAACAGTATGTGTGGTATTCTAGTCTCTCTCTTTCCTGTAGTTTAATAAATCTGTGTAATCTACATTGTCTTCGGCAGCGGGGCAAATGTTGAGCTACCTACGATACTGCTGGGGTTTCGGGTCAATTCAAATTGTTCGTGTCGGGTTTCGTTGTATCCGTTGTGCATTGCATGCTATTTCCATGCCGGCTAAACCACCCGGGAACCTAGGCCCCTGCGGGCGTCCCACTAAGGACGTGCCGTAACCCCTTCCAGGCCCACAGGGAAGCTATGGAGGCAGGCGCTTCCTCGCCGGGTCCCTTCTCCCTTAGTCGGGCTCCCCTCTTGGCAGTTGGGTTGAGCCATGGAGCGGTTCGGGGCTCTCTGGCATGTAAGTCAAGTCACCACGGTCACCGGGGCTATCGAGTTCGCGACATTAGGTATCACTTTTGATACAAATGCAGAAATGATTCCTTCCAAAAATCTTCTGGCAAGCACATTTAAACAGCAGCTTGTGAAAGTAAAATAATGCAAAAAATAAAATAAATAGTAAAGCAAATTGTGCCGTTCGGGAAGTGCAAGAACGTTACCAACCTTCGGAGTGTTCTTGTAAGCTTGAGTTGGGTCCACTGGAACGATGCCGGTGTGATTTCCTCCATTGAACACAGCCTGAATCCTTACGTTACACAATGTTTCAAGGTAGTCATATTTCTCTGAAAGGACCTAATGCAGTACGGATTAAATCATTCAGTTTTCGGGATGTGACATACATACTGATTCTTCGAAATATAATGACTTCTGGTGGTCAGCCGACGATGTTTTCTTCTCGGTTGAGAATTCTAGAACCAATTCACCGACTCCGGAGAAATGGAAGGCTCAAAGTAACATTTCGACTTCTGATGAAATTCCGTTCGCCTATAGATGAAGTGTTACAAGAGACCTATAGTTGCCCTTTCAGTTGACCGCTGTGAGTGTCTGAGATCTCGGACACTCGCAGCGGTCAACTGGGAGGGCAAATATAGTTAACTCAAGAAGCTGATCGTGTCTTATTCCGTTTCAAATTCCCGCTTAAAGTCGTAGTTCGACTGCTGATGAAACTCCGCTCACCTTCCGGTGAAATTTTATTGGTGAACAATACAGTTGCCCTTCCAGTGGACTGTTGCGAGTGTCTCAGATCTCAGGCCCTCATGAATGTCAACTGTGAGGACAACTATACTTCACCTGCACATGAACGGGATTCCACTTGTAGTGGAACTGACCACTTCAGGCAGGATATCGAAATGGGTTAAGGCTTTCTGAAAAATACGTTTCAAACGTCAGACATAGAAATTTCGTTGATTTTTAAAAGTGCTAAAGTTTTTAAAGTGTTCACCAATCGATCAGCTTTTCGGTGAACTATAACTGCCCTTCGACTTAATCGCTAAGTGTGCCTTTGAAGTATGGTTTACTGATAAGATTGACTCCCAACTAGAGGGACAGGTCTGGACATCTGCAGGCGAAAATCCGGGCAACTGTCGGCAAATTTCTGGCCACGAATGGCGCCCATTCAGTTCACCAGAAATTCGCCGATAGTTGACCACCGCGAGTGTCTGAGACCATGCACATCCGCTCGCAGTTGACCGCTAGCTGTCTCGCTGTCATACATCTGTGCTCCATCGTCCTATATAAATCCCAAATGATCTCGAAAGAGCTAATGGATCCCTACCTGTATCACATTTTCTCAATGCATTCCCTATGTAGGGTACTCTCCCCCTCGGCTTTCCCGCCTGACTCATGAAAACCGAGAATTCAGCTGCCCATCTTCGTCCAACGCCACCCACGATCTCTCAGGAGAAGTGCTTCGTCCCATTCCGAGGTCATGACTCATTGTCAGTTGTAGTCCTCCGTGCCTTATCACCGTTAGCATCCCACAGCTTCACCACAACGGTGACTCAGTTCAGTCGGCCTGACCGCCTTCAGAACTTCACTCGACTGACGGTGATTGTTTTCTGTTGACTTAGTGCCGTGTTCGATCCCGAGGCTGGCTGGCTGCCGCTAGGCAAATATGAAGAGTCAATTCCCCGCTCGCGACTCGTACATCAGCTTCAGCTGGTTAGCAGTGAGTCATTGATACATCAGAGAGCAGCGCGGAGCGGAGCACTTGTGACCGGAGAATGCCTTTCGGAATGACGTGTTGTGTACCGTTTTCAGGTATATGTCGCGAAAATGGGCAGCATTGGGAGATGGAAGCTCGTCAGCCAAACAGACTGCATTTTATTGGCATGCCATTTAGAGAGGACTTGTACGATCAGTAGACTGATTGGCAGGCGTGTTCGGCCTGCTTGGTTATGATTGACTGGCGCATCTACTCCCACCAATGCTGCCCACCTTCGCGACATAAACCTCAGTTTCACGTTAAGTTGGACTATTCAAGACAAATTGGATACCCTTATAAGCAACCTTGACGCTTTTGAAATCGGTCCAAACCTCTTCGCGCCGCGATTTTCATCTGATTAATACTACAAGGATAAGGATGAAGGACGGCGTTATTCAATCCTCTTTGGGATGCGCCACGTGTTCTACCTCCACGTGATATCGTGGAGGCGACTTGAATGCGTATTTGGCCAAACAATGACTTGCAGTAGTCAGCCGGTGAAGAAGTCAGCGCTTTATCCTTCCCAGACAAGTCTGGTACCAATTCACCGACCCCGGAGGGATGGAAGGCTTGGTTGGCCCGAGCGGGGATCCGAACCAGGAACCTGGTATCGGGTGCACGCGACAGCCGGGGCCTCTTCCGACTGCGCTACACGCACCCTGACTAATAGCATAAATGCAGCTAACTTGAGACAGCGAAACAAAGGTGCATATGTGGGTTTCCCACAACTGGGACTGCACGCAAACAGAATTTCCATTATCAACCAAATGAGAATCGCAGCATTCTGGGCGAGTGCACGGCGCAGTCTCTCCTTTTATTTCTAAAAAATTGTTGCCTGTCTGCACTTTGAAGCAAGATTTGAATCATTATTTTCTATTGAAAAATAAATTTTATAAAATTTCAAACAGTATATTCACTTATTGTGGAGGGTAAATTTTAAGAAATTCCAAAGGAAGTCGCACTGAATTTTCTTGGAAAAAAGTTCTTTCAACCTACTCGGAGAATTTCCAGTTTGATGTAGAAGAGGCTCATCTTGGAAGATGATAGACTTCATTTAAAAAGCGTCATGATTGCTTGGGGGAGCACCCATTTTGTTTAAAAACTGTGCAAATTGAAGTGAAAATGGCAGATATTGAAAAGGAAGAATGAAATGGAAGTTAGTCAGGCCTTTGGGATGTGCCATGAACGCTACTTGTGCGGGATTCACTGAGCGTCTTCAAGTCCACGTTTGAATCTACTCAAGATAACACTGTAACCTTCCAAGCCTATATTCTGATCCTCTAATACGATAGACCGGACTAGCTGGGCCCTATTCGAACTCAACATCGATTCTCAGTCCGGACGTGAACGCCATTACCTACTTCTGTACTGCGCTATGTATGTCTTCAAGAAACTTGCCAGGTTTTAACGGTAAGACAACTATGTAGACCCACCTGACACCTGCCGCTCCTGGAATTCGCTCTGAAGTCAGCGGCGTCGAAGCCGAGTTTGTCGTAGTTCAGGATCACGTAGCTTAGTCGAGCCGTCTAAATTTATTTTTATTTATTTATTTATTCGAAGCGTAAGCATGACACCCACACGCAAAACAAATGAGAAAAAGCGACAAGTTCTACCAAAAAAAGTCACAAAACAACAACCAGACGCAGACAAGAGGCACCTGTAATTTTGAAGGCAGCTATGAACCTAATTTAGTCAACAGCAATTTCTTGAAATCATGCAAGGATAATGACAGGAAATTTTCGTTATGAGCTTGCGCAGCTTTCTATATGTGAAAAATGAAGATCTGATCGTTCTTTTTGCAATAGGAACTTGCAGGTTGGGATTGGATAAAGGATTATGATTCAAAATCAAAGCTCGTCTAAACGGAAAGATCGAGAGTCGCCTGACAAGGAGTGGACAGGAAGGGCGTACCTGATCTGTGAGCCAGACGAGTTGGTATGTGGATAGCTGGCCGGCATCCATGTCACTTCTACCGGAGATCGCAGAAGCTGTATTATACCAGGTAACCACCAACGCTGCATCGGCACGGAACGCAGCTGCCCCAGCTACTCCTTCTGAAAAGAAAACCTTTCTTCCTCTGAGATATTTGCTGTGGTGGCGTAGTCGGAGGAGGCGTGCTCCATGTACACCAAAGCTCTTACAATTAGTCCGATTTCCCGGCCAGGCCAACCAAGTCTTCCATCCCTCCGGGATTCGTGAACCAGACTTGTCTGGGAGGGACAAAACACGGCTTGATCATCGACTGGCCTCCACAAATTATTGCCTAGATCTGATACGCATTCAAGTTGTCTCCGTAGAAGTCCTTATACGAATGCCATTGAGCAACATAACAGAGAGGCCATGGAATCTTTACCAGGGATTGTCTCAGCCGTAAGTCTGAACGGGGGAAATGGATACTATTGTGAGAATCTCCACCCTTCATGTAGTGGAAATCTTGTTTCGTTTTTGATGAGTCCTTGAACCAAAAGAGCTACGGTCCCTCGAAGGTGGGGTACAGTATCGCAGCGTCACCCATACCTATCGTAACTTACCGTAATCGGCCGCAGTTTAAAAAAACGGATGTCAAGTTCGTGACTTCCCCAAATAACCCCTCTGGGCGAGGTTTGGGCGAAAGAAATTTTTCGACCTCTCCTCGAACTCCGGAGTGATGAGAGTACAATAGTGCCTTGATGGCAGCTTAAATCAGCTTACTGCGACACATCTCCTACACATTTATTCCACTCTAAATTGTGAAATACGGGTTTACTGTGAGCTGAGCTTCACTCACCTCTCTCACTTTTTGTATTGTGCAACGTATTGTGTTTTGGGGGTTATTTGGGATGGTGATCGCGACTCTGACATCCGTTTTTCGTATTACGCTGGAGTACGGTAAGTTACAGTAGGTAGAGGTGATTAGTGGTAAGGTCATGTTCTTCGTTTTCGCCCTGTCTTCGTGATGAGCACGACTCGGACCCTTATTTAAGAATTTAGAGTGAAATAAACGTGTAGTAGATGTGCAGGAAGCAAATTGGTAAAGGACGAGGCAGTCATGAAAAAATGCAAGAATAGTGCATAGTATGGGAGTCGAACATCCGACCTAGCACCCCTGAAGCAGCCTCCAAACCGGTTGAGCCACCGATCTACTTGCCGCACAGCCTTTCGCTACGTCCTATACATCAGCGCGCGCGCCCGTGGGCACGTGGGCACGCGCTGACGGTGCTGTATCCGCAACTTCGAGGGCCCGTAACTCTTTGGGTTCAAGGACCCAGCAAAAACGGAACATGCTTTTCCACTGTTTGAAAGGTGGAGATTCTCGCAGTACTATCCATTTCCCCGTTCAGACCTACGCCCGAGAGCCTTCCCTGGCTTGTACTCTGCTAGCAAAATGCTCTCGGTCGAAGAAGTCTTCCATGAGCAAGGCAAGGGCTTAAGGCATTAAAACCAGTGCGAGGTTCTAAAACATCTTAGTAGACGACTCGTCATGGCATTCAGATGATTTCAGAAAACGTTACAAGACCATCCTTCGACGCCTTCTAGAGGTGGTCGCACAACAAAGCTTCATGGATAACAATTCTCATATTTTCACCAGTCGCTGGGGCTCTTAATGAACATTTTCTAGGAAGAGGGAATGGCTTGCAATTATAAAACGAAGCACAAATCAAATAAGAAAGGATAAAGGACGGCGTTGATTAATCCCCTTTGGAATGCGCCACGCCTTTTACTTCTAAGCGATGGAAGCAAGTTGAGCGTGTATTTGGCCAAATAATTACTTGAAATGGCCAGGTCACAATGAACAAGTCAGCGCTTAACGCTTCCAGATAATCCTGGTATCAGTTCACCGCGATCCCGAAGGTATGGAACGTTTGGTTGGATTAGGCGCGACCCGAACTGATGGAAGGAACCCTACATTCGGGGTAGCCGGCGTCACCTCGGACTGCGCTACCACACGGCATGAGAAAGTGAAGTGCATCAAAATTAGGCGGAACATAAGCGAACCTTGCAGCCAACGCATCATCTCGTCGATGAAGTAGTCGCTGTTCTGATCGCATCGCACGTATCCACCAGATGTCCCTTGGCAAGCCTGTAAAACAGAAGCTATAGTGGCACACGATATTCATTACAGATACGTAAAAGATATTCATTACAGATACGTAAAATTGTTGCTGTCCTTTCATTTGACACTATATAATCCTATATAAAAAAGATCGGAGCGGCTGTTGCACGGACCAAATCGTTGAAAATTAGGTGGGCCGGTCACGTAAAGCGCTTCGCAGACACCCGCTGGACGAGAGCCGTCACCTACGGGATTCCGCGGGATGTCAAGAGAACACCAGGACACCCACGAAAGCGTTGGTTGGACTTCTTCGTGAAATCCCTGAACGAGCGATATGACGCTCTTCGTGTCCCTCGAGCGGGGAGGATCCATTGGAGCACTGTGGCAGAGACGAATGGAGACGCTGCTAGCGCACGCTCGAGCAAGTCAATGATTAACGGAACGACTGGTGACGGATGATATAAGAAAAACCAAAAAACCATTCAAACTGTCTGTCTCTCTGTCTATGCACTCAAAATTAGTGGTCGATCGATGGTTGTTGAAATTTAGACGCTCGGAAAACGCGCCGGTTAGTTATTCAAGAAACAATGTGAGAAGGATCTCAATTTGGCGAACTTAGCAGAAAACATCCTATTCATTTCTAGGTGTAACACAACACATTGACGGTTTATCGTACTCTATAATAACGCGCTAAGCGCTGAGTCATGTGTTATCGATCGGCGCCGCCGCAGAAGTTAGTCATAAAATAGGAGGAAATCGGGGCAAAATTCGGGAGTAAATTACGGCACGAAAATAGCAAAAATACCAAGACGTCTTCTCACTGCCTGGGAACTTCAGCCCTGGAGCGATCGTATCCGAGGTTCGTTTTTGAAACATCAATCGATATTTTGCGGATATCGTCCAGGCGGTGCGAAGCTTTAGACGTGGGGTAGTCGAGGTCGCTATACACGAATCTGAGTTTGGTTTTTGAAGTATCGATCGTCATCAATCGATGTCGACCAAACTATCGATTTTTTGTGGATGTCATTCTGGCGGTCCGAGACATTGGCCCCGATGGTAGTCGAAGTCGCTGAACACAAATCTGAAGTTCGTTTTTGAGGTATCGATCACCATCAACCGATATTGATCAAATTACGGGTCCCGAAGATAGCGGAACATACCCAGACGTTGTCTAATGTGCCTGGGGATTCAGAAGACATGCGGAATACGTCGCGTGTCGTGCCTGGGACTCAGAAGACGTGCCAAAGACGTCGCTCAACGCGTTTGGGGATTCAGAAGGCGTGCCGAAGACGCCGTCCACTAGAAGAGGAGGTCATTGAGGGGGATCAGTACCAGTAATGGTTCACTCGTTTCATTAAGGAGGACCAGTAGTGAGGAACCAGAAGATCGCCCTATCATACTATACACAGTACGTACTGCGAGCCCCTTGTACTCATAGGTGGGGAAAAAGCTGTACAAGTAGAACAGCTAGCTTGATGTGATTGTCCTTAGTTTAGTGATACTGCAACAAACATCACGCGAAGCGCGCAAGCACGCCGATAGGCGTTACGGAGCACTTGCTTAGTAATAAAATATGTCGCCAATGTGTCTGTCTGTCAGTGACTCCGCTCAGAATTAATGGCTGTTCTGATGCTCCCCAATTTTCCTACTTTTTCGCTCCATCTTGAAAGGAACCTTCAGGATTTACCAGACTCTCATAGTCTTAAACTACTACATTTTCTGCTACATTCAGATGATTCGTCAACCACGAAATAAATATTAAATAATCCCTCTATCTGTGCGTGTCTACGCGCATAATTAATGGAGGATCGATGGCTATCACGATTGTTCAACCAAAAATGTTGGTTCCTATTCAGGATTATCGTTCGAGGTAAACGATGGATAGACCTCTCTGCAAATAACAGCATTGGTCGGAAAATCAATATTATCTATTGCCGATTAGAAGTGGCGGATCAGAATGTAATTGACACGAGAGTGATGAGCCTGGTGGAGATAATTCACAACACTTGAACAGTAAGCGGGAGTCGGTGGTTCAGTTTACGTCCGCTTTTCTCGGTACGCAACACACACCGTTTGGTTTAGTTACCCAAGTTTGAGGTGAACTGTGAGTCGTAAAATCACAGTTCACCTCAAACTTGGGTAATTAAACCAGACAGTATGACTTATAAACACACTACATACGACAGCATCCCAAATACATCCTACACGAGGCTAATACAATGTATAAGGAATAAATAAAAAGGAAAAATGAGAAGGGCGCAATGTCTATTTTCCCCCATAACTCTTTTGTAAGGAGTTTTTCGTTTGCATAGCGTGACAATCTGATAATGCTCAAAGTTTTTGTAATATCCCACGAATCGTCTTATGATCTCGAGAAGGTCGTTATAAACAGTATCGATTGCTTAATCAATATCAGTCGATTGTCGACATATGGCGCGTGGAGCGACCGGCTGGCTCGTAAGAGATAAAACTCACGGTAGAAGCGGACTGGCCAAAAAAGCTGCTCTGATAGGAGCCGCCGAGATTCATGTTGCCACCTGAGCCACGTCCGAACAACGACTGCCTCATCATCAGTCGGAAAAACACGCCGGATCTCATTCCGGGATTCATGTCTTGGGGAATCTGTAGGTGGAGTTTTTACTGGGTTGGACTGATAAGGATCAATAAATCGATCATGACTCTTAGAAGAACAAGTGTGCTCACCTGCTGTTTGCAGAGATATGGAGCGATCATCGCTGGATCCTGATGCTTCGGCCAGTCGGTGGCGTCGGGACCGATGTTGATCGTTGGGCCTTGATCCAGCACGGTGGCAAAACCGATATAGCCGTTGACCGATATCTGAAATCGATATTATCAATCGATATTCGTCTTACTGCTGCAGTGAAGACGAATGCTACCGTGGTGTAGTTGTAAAGCCCTCCATAGAACGGAAAGAACATGTGAAGGTCGATTGTCTGGCCAGATGTCAGCATACCCGGTATCACTTCCTCATCTCCAACTTCTGGACCGAACGGCACCAGATTGACTGCAAAGAATACGGTAAGAAAGCGCTCGTAATGATTTTTAAAATGTCAAGTAAAAATAAACAGTTGAAAAGATAGTGCCGAAAATTCATTACTTAAAGGAAGCAAAATAATATTAAAATATGAGAAATAAATGATAAATTTAAAACGAAATAAACACAACGAATATAGAACACAGAACTACAGAGCTATCCTTCTATACAGAGCTTGGGGGGCAAAATTATGACACCCGAAGTTATTCAACCGCCTTTTTAGAGTGCGCCGCGCGCTTCATTTCTATAGGATTTCCTGCACGCACAAGTATGCATACCTGACCACTACATATAATCGAATGTAGAAACCATCTAAAAAAAGTGCGCTATACAGATATTCCTTGCGTTCTTCTACCAATAAGACTTCTAGGCAAAATTTTTGGTCCTGGTAGGGAATGTGAGCAGCATGAGGAGGCGAGAGGGCCTCAGCTATTCAGACAGCTAATTAGGTTCAGTCAGAAAGTATACCCTAACTTCGTTGTTCACGAACAACCTATTCGCATAGATATTCAAATGATTTTCACTCGAATTTGAACACTCGAATGCGAATATTCAAAAAATCGTATTTTTCGAATGCATCCGGATCCGTGCATTCAGAGGACCTTGTTTTTCTAATTGTTCGAATTCGATTAATCAAAAAATTGTGTGTTTTGAATGTATCCAAATCCGAGTATTCAGAAAAAGCCGCTTGCTTTCAAATATATTCAAATTTTAATATTCGAAGTTAGTAGGCGTTCGAAACCTTCGAATACTGAAAAAAATTGAGAGCATAACCATAATCCTAAATGACCAGTGCACGTTTGGTCTGTGCTTTGATTGGTCCTGGTCAGTTGGCACGTTCCTGTCTTCCCATGCTGTCCACATTCGCGACATTGACCGAGTTTTAGCATAGATCGATCATCCTACCATGTTACCATAATGGAAGCACTTGGAACTTATAAGGCAAAGAAAAAATAAAAATAAAGAAAAGAAAGAAAATATAAACCCATGTCTATGCTTCAAGTAAAACAGTCTAGTACTATTACATGGAATCTAAGTGGTTTGGGTCTAAGAAAGAATCTAAGAAACACTTGTGATGCGTGCGACCGGCCTGCCATGCTTCACTTGTGTTTCACCAGAAAAATGGTGGAAGTATCATTCGAAAGGATAAATTCTTGGCTTCTAGGAACGTCTAAGAGCACGTTCAGAGTTCAGTCGCGACATGGCGCGGCGTAAGGACCCAATATTGATTGAGGAAGCGACAAATCGATAATGTATTGCCCTATTGAAGGAGTCTTTTATGTGATATGTTTGTCGGCACCGTAAGGGGCTGAATTCTATGAGTTGGCAGAAGAAAACCAAGACATTAGCCAACCAACTAGGTGGTTGAACTTCCTGTGAAATCCCAGGGAGGATGATATTTGTGGGCATCCGTAAAAACGATTTAGTGGACTTCATAGGCACCCGAAATGGAACAACGACTGGGGTCTGGTGGAGCAAGTCGATGCCGGCGGTCAGTAAGACAGACAACCCCAAATCTGATCTTTTCAAACCTTTTCTCACTTTTGCATGAAAACATTAAATGTTTGAAGACCTGCCACGGTTCAAAGAAGTGGTACAGGTAAAACAAATACCGGAAATTAAAATTCAAATGTAGTAATGAAAAGTTTCGGGTAAATTCGTATCAAAACGAATAAGTTTTTAAAAAGATTTAGATGAGATCTGCCTCACCTCCATAGTAGACGTTACTGCCGGTTCCTGTGAACAGGGTGCCGGAATCGGGCTGGCCGATGTTCTGGTTGATGTTTCCGGACTGTGCTTGCTGGATCTGTGGGATTACACTGGGCAGCAAACCGCATAACACCAGCAGACAACGCCACCATCGGTCGTGCCCTTGCCACATACACAACTGAAATAGGGATGATGCTTCAGAGGCGAATCTAGAAGTGGCGTCGGAATCACGGACGACGAGGAGAACGTATTCTAGTTCGAAAAGGTACATGGATATGCCTTACGAGAACCAGAACAATAGAGACGAAATGTGTGATTGAATATGAATGGATATATGAACACGAACTTTACAACGTAGAAGACAAAGCCAAATGTTGTTCCGCTTCATTGGAACGGTCCCTTATCACCAACTGCCACTTTTTCCATGCAGCTTCGGAGCTCATGCCTCCCAAACATTTGGAAATCAAGATTTTGCCAGAAGCTCTTAAAGGATTTTGTATTACTTTTGGCTCAATAAATATTCTATATTCTATGAAAAAATAAAACTTTTCTTTATTTTTATCTACACGTTGAAATGGAGAACGTGTAGATAAAAATAAAGATAAGATAAGATAAAAGACGGCGTTATTCAATCCCTTTGGGATGCGCCACGCATTCTACTTCTATGGAATGTTGTGGAGGCGAGTTGAATGCGTGTTTGGCCATACAGTGACTTGCTGTGGCCAGCCGATGAACAAGTCAGCGCTTAATCCTTCCCAGACGAGTCTGGTACCAAGTCACCGACCCCGGAGGGATGGAAGGCTTGGTTGGCCTGGGCGGGAAATCCGAACCAGGAACCTGGTATCGGGTGCAGGCGACAGCCAGCGCCTCCTCCGACTGCGCTCCACGCGCCCATAAAAATAAAATCAGCAAAAAATGACAAAAAGACAGATAAAAATAATAAAAAAGAATAAATAAAAGATAAAGGACGGCGTTGCTCAATCCCTTTTGGCATACGCCCCGCATTCTACTTCTAAGGGATGTGGTGGAGGTGGTGTGAATGCGTATTTGGTCATACTTGTTGTTGGCCAGTCGGTGAACAAGTCGGCGCTTTATTCCTCTCAGACGTGTCTGGAACCAAATTCACCTACCCCGGAGGGGTGGTTGGGTGGCATGGGCGCGAAATCCGAACCAAGATCCCTGTATCGGGTGCACCCGACTGCAGGCACCTCTTCCGACTGCGCTACACGCTACACGCGAAAAAAAGAAGAAAAGGTATAAAGGGGAAATGCCGGCGTTTACCAATCTCTTTATGGGATACACATTGCATTCTACATGCTTCTATGGAATTTTGTGGAGGCAACTTGAATGTGTATTTGGCCCATTAAATGGATATTGGGTCTGACGCCGATTCGGGTGATTCAGATCCGTCATTTTCCCCAAAATTTGGTTAAAAGCATCCCAGATCTTAGAGGAATTCAAATAAGGGTGGCTTTTACCAGATCAGATTTTCGTATAATTCAGATAACTGATTTTCATAAGAAATCTGATGTGCTATTCGATTCGGATATCCAATGTGAGATCCGAAAACCAATAAGTTATTTGGATCATCCAAAAATCCGTTCTTTTAAAATCTATTCTTATCCGAAGCATCCTAAGATCCGGGCTTTTCAGAATTCGCATAATCCTTGTGCTCGAGTATGAAGGGAATGACGGATTCGAATTATTCGAATCGGCGTCGGATCCAACGTCTACTATACAATGACCTGCGCCGTGGTCCGACGGTAGAGAAGTCAGTGTCTTATCGATCTCGGACAAGTCTGGTACCAACTAACCAACATATGTGGCTTTGTAATCTTGGTATTACGGGCTGAACAATCGATAACAAACAGAAGAATAAAAGTTTTCGAAAGTAAAAATAATAACAACATTAATGAGTGGAAATGTGGGCGGTAAAGGTGAGCAATGGTTCGAGGCAAATATCTGACTGCTAGCCAACTGACACACATGTGGATTAGGCATAATTTCGCAAAATAAGGATAAAGGATAAGGATAAAGGACGGCGTTACTCAATCCCTTCTGGGATGCGCCAGCGCATCCTACTTCTACGGGATGTCGTGGAGGCGTCATGAATGCGTATTTGGCCATACAATGACTTGCGGTGGCCAGCCGATGAACAAGTCAGCGCTTTATCCTTCCCAGACAAGTCTGGTACCAATTCACCGACCCCGGAGGGATGGAAGGCTTGGTTGGCCTAGGCGGGAAATTCGAACCAGGAACCTGGTATCGGGTGCATGCGACAGTCGCGCCTCCTCCGACTGCGCTACACGCGCCCATTTTGCAAAATACGGGAACATTTCTTGCGAAACATCTAAAGAAAAGCTAAAAACCGGACGAAGAGATGCGAGGTCAAGGGAGACGTTAAGAGTACTTTAGTAATGAATGCGATTTCATAAATAAAATCTGAAAACATCAATCGACTGGGAAGAGGAAAGAATGACAGCGACACAGCAAATGAACAGAAGAAGTGGCCTGAAGCTCAATCATCTGGTGAATATGAATCATTTGGCTGTTTACTTGGTCGCAGAACTTGCGCATCCTCAAAATCTGCAGCTTGTGACTTGCATTTTATATTTCAGCGCCGCTATAAGTAGAATCTTGCGCTGCCCTCAAGCTGCGATAACTTCAGTTCCAGCAAGTAACGCTTCCGTAGAACTATGGCATGGCAACCTCAAAACTACGTTTTTCCTAACTTTGTTTCTGTTGTAGTCACTGGCTAAAGTAAATAAATAAATAAAAATGTTGATGGTCAGCCCGGAGACGTGAGCACTAGCATGTGACCTTCTCTCGACAGGTTTTTAAAACGCCATCACAGAGTCTAAAACTGTGTTCTGCATAAGTGTAGTACTGTGGCGGAAAAGTGCAGTCAAACAGTAGCTACGATTCGCTCCCCAAATGCGATAGCCCTGGTATCTGGTCACCTTTACGGTAGCAGGGTTGCGAGTCAGATTGCGAGAACTTTACAACAAGTAGCTAGATGGCTCTTATCTGACGCTGATAACCAGAAACTCGTAGAAGAGTAAAGCGAGCACTGATTCACACACTAACTGAAGGGATAAATGGCAAAGAGCGTGGTTAATCAATTCCTATTTGGAAAGCGCCATGAATTTTACATCTGCGTGATATCGCAGAGGCAATACAGCAATGTATGAAGGCTTATTTGGTCTAAAAATGACCTACGGCACTCAGCGGATGGGCATTTCAGTACTTCCTCTGGACGGAAACACCATCCTCGAAAAGGTGAGAGGCATAGATGGACCAAAAAACTCGACACGGAGCCCACGCGGATGTCTCCTCCGACAACGCCGCCAAGTGATAAAACAAAGGAAGAAATAGAATTGTAATATTAAAAATTTGATAAGCTCGCACTTCGCGACATTCTTCAAAAGAAAAAAGATCCGAAGAACGTGCTTACTCGGGAAAATGAAGTGTTTCACTACCCACCCCAGCGGCGACTCCAAATGACACATCACCGAATTCATCACTATAATGACATAAAATTTAGGATAAAGGATAAAGGATAAAGGACTGCGTTACTCAATCCATTCTGGGATGCGCCAGCGCATTCTACTTCTACGGGATGTCATGGAGGCGATATGAATGCGTATTTTGCCATACAATGTTGTCAGCCGATGAACAAGTCCTTCCCAGACACGTCTGGTACCAATTCACCGACCCCGGAGGAATGGAAGGCTTGGTTGGCCTGGGCGGGAAACCCGAACCAGGAACTTGGTATCGGGTGCACGCGACAGTCGCGCCTCCTCTGACCGCGCTACTCGCGCCCATGAAATTTAGTGTAAAAAAAAAACGCTGATTCTCAGCAAGGTCGTGTTGCTCTATAAATTCGCTAAACTCGACATGAGGTTGTTAAACGGCTTTATTTGTTGACATTGCGGCTGGATCGCCGCCTTCAGATCCTGAAAGGGTCACATCAATTGAAGTTACCCAACCAAATATCTCCTCAACCTTACGGGGGCCGGATTCATCAACGACTAACCCGTGAGTATAGGGGGTAGAGATACCCACGATGAAGCCTGCGTCCTGACTCTTGCCTTATCTCTACATGACTCTTCTCTTATCTCTACCTCTTATACCCCGCATACCCACGGGTTAAATTGTTGACGAATCCGGCACCAGAATTCAATGTGCAAGTTTTTGAAAACCTGGCCAGTGGAGAGAATCCAAGTACCGCACCCCACAATAGTGCGCTGAAAGACCTGCAGAAGCCGAACAGGGTAGATCAGATTCAGCTAACAAAGCCGTAAAGCAACATCGTCACGAGCTTGGCAAATCTGTAGAAAGATTGAAGTTTGAGTTTGTTCCACGTGATTCTGCGTAGTCCTTACACAGTAGCTCAAACATGTGTTATTTTTTCCTATTTCTAGGGAGGGTTCTAGAGATGGGGTCTCACCATGTACAATACACTATAAAAACGGCAAAAAACGGTTTATAATTTATTTATTTGTACGTGGAATCCACGCTAGATACAGCAACACATATATGAATAGCCACAAAAAAACGAACGAACACTGAACTGAACGCAATTTAACCATCATACAAAAAAGAAGAGGAACGGCGAAATAAATCATGAGTTCAAGAACTCGATAATCATTCAAGCTTCTTGGAAGTGCCTGTCTAATAACCGTTTGAATGCACTTAGGGAATTTGGAACTGGAAACTTCTTTTCTAGTTTGATGTATTCCGAACCAGCTCTTTGGGTGAAGAATGTAGCTCGCAAACAACTTTTGGACCTTGTAAAATGAAGTTTTGCATTGGCTCCTCTGGTGGTGGAAGGCAGAATACTGTAAAACTGTTCCGGAGGAAGAGCGACTTCATCATTTAGCAGCTTGTAAACCATGACAAGATCGTATCTTCTCCTTCGAAACGCCAATGACGAAATATTGAAAATTTTGTTACGTGCGGGAGCAGGCGGGATGGCGAAGTACTCATACCCATGAAGTCTTATCCAAAGCCTCCTAGTAAAATTGTTTTGCACTGCTTCCAGTTTTCTTATATTCCGTTTGGAAGACGGGTTAAACACCGTCGTCCCATATTCCAGAATGGGTCTTACGTAGTACTTGTAGGCCATAACGAGGTGTCTAACAGAGTTCGTTTGCAAAGATTTGAATATATTATGGATAGCTCTGTTTGCTCTATTCGAAATGCTCTAATTAAGGATAAAGGATAAAGAACGACGTTATTCAATCCGCTTTGGGATGCGCAAGGCGTTCTACTTCTATGGGAAGTCGTGGGGCGATTTGAATGCGTTCTGGGCCATACAACAACTTGCGCTAGCCAGCCGATAAACAAGTCAGCGCTTTATCCTTTCCAGACAAGTCTGGTGTCAATTCACCGACCCCGGAAGGATAAAATGCTTGGTTGGCCTTGGCGGGAAATCTGAACCAGGAACCTGGTATCGGGTGCACCCGACAGCCGGCACCTCCTCCGACTGCGCTACGCTACGCCCCCTTTTAATTACATCTAATAATGGATATTAAATAAATGTGAGTTTAATTGTTAAAGGATGTTTAATTGTTAGAAGGATGCTTATCAAAACTCTTGCGCCAGGCAGGACTCGAACCCGCATCTTCTGTTATCCGGGCAGCGATGCTACGCCTTATACCACCAGCGCTGTTTGATGAACAGATCATCCACGATATCTTCCTAGCAACTGCATACCTTTCAGCCCTCACCCGGAATATCGGGATGAGTCAGCCGCTGATATCAATAATAGTAGTCATATATTCCTTAGTTAATTCGATCAGCTCTGAGAGACAGTTTAAATTTTAAAAAACCGCAGAAAGTTCCGATCTGATCTAATAGATCTGAATAGAAATCAAATACCTTTGTGGAAACACCACCTACATTGAACATCTAACATAATCCATGAGCAGAGCCCGCAAGGCATCTACATATTGATTCCATCCTGAGTAATTGTAAGCATTCATTTATGGAGAATTTCAACTTTTTAAGAAGTAGAACCCCACACATAGAAGAAGCTCCAATGTGGGTGGGACAAGAAGCTTCTGAAGTCACTGCGCTGAGGCTCCAACAGCATAATAGAAGTCAATAAAATCAATATGGAATCGAGGTCAGTTCGAACCGCTGTAGCCTGAGTCATGGTGGTAAGCAGAGCGAGGGCTGTGCAGTTAAGAATAACGGCATGGCAAACAGAACGTGCGTCTTCTTCGGCTTCATAACAGCATTGATGGGCGGACTGCTGATAGTGGCGGTCAGTTTTTGCTGAACGGGGGCAATTTTGACAGCGCGTATGAGGGCAGACTCGATGTGAGGGTGATAGGCAGGCAGGGTTAGGCCATTATGGAATGGAAAATGGACAGGACCCACCGCCTTATACATGTCCTTCTCCAAGATCGAACCTTCCAATGCTCTTCAGGGATACTGTAGGCTACTTTCACTACACTTCAGGGATACTGGAGACCTTTCCACGATAACTACGGCTTGCTTCTAAGTTTTAATTAAACTAGATCACCGCAAAAAGGAAAGCCATTCCATAATTCGGACAGATCGACCCCTAGGACATCTGTGGTTTACACCTAGCTTTCAACCCATCTGCAAGAAAACACTTCAAGAATGGCACAAGATCCTGGTCTTTGGATGACCACCGTCACCGTCACTCTCACGTTTCCTGCTCATGAGGATGAGCTGAGCGCAAAGTAAACGGAACCTGAACCACCCAGGTAGCTGGTTGAAAACACTAATCTACTCGCACCAGACGACACAGTGCCTCGGACTAAAAGTACTACGAATCGAACAGAGGTTAAGGCGCCATCCTACAAGTAAACAAATGTGAAGAGCATTATTGGCTCTGCGTGCGTGGTAGCGCAGTTGAGGGTAGCGCAGACTATCGCGTGAACATGATTCCAGATTCTTGGTTCGATCTCAGGCCAGCATTGCCTTCCATTCCTCCGTGGTCGATGAATTGGTAGCAGAATTCTCTGTGAAGGAAAACACTTACTTGCCCATGTTCCATGCCACCACAAGTCATTCGTTAGGTTAAGAACTCAAGTGAAATTGTAGTACTGTGAAACCAGTTCACAGTACTACAACGAATCCCGCGGAAGTAGAATGTATAGCGCATCCTAAAAACGATTTATTAACGCCGTCCTTTATCATTTTTAATTAGACCTGGAGTCGGCCAGTTAGCCAAGCGGTCGGTCTGACTTCCCAAGAAGATTAGGCCCCCAATACCATCGATCGACAGTGATAGGTTAATCGATATCATTTACTTCCTAGCTCCACTGTCCGCTTTAATATAGTATAGCATGAAGATGCTCTTATTTGCAAATAAACGGCTATAAAATATAACGAAACAATGCGTAGGTGTATTTCCGATAAATTAAAAAGGATAAAAAGAACGAAGGACGGCGTAAATCAATCTCTTTTGGGATACGCCACGCGTTCTACTTCCACGGCATGTCGTAGCGACAATTCAAAGGAGTATTTAGCATAGCTGTGCTTTTAAGAAGTTTTATCGGACGTATGAATGAACGAATAAGTTCGATTTCAAAAACTTCAAAGAACGAATCAATTCAACGAATCAACGAATTCACTTGCACATAGATTTTTTCGAATGATCGAAAATCGAATAAACTCCATTTTCATTCATTCGAATACTCGAATAGTGTAATAGTTTGATCGAATCGGGATCCGCGCCCGAAGATTTGAAGTTTAATCAATTTTTTCTTTGAACAGTATTCGAATACGGCTTCTTTTCGATGTTCGCATTCGAACGAATACTTTGAAAATCTAGAAATATCGAATATTGCAAATCGAATAAATTATTAGAATAATTATTCGAATATATTCGTTCGAGCACAACTGCAGTATTTAGCCTATCCGATGACACGCGGTGGACAGCCAATGGAAATGTCACTGCTCCGTTCTTCCCAGATGAATCTCGTACCAAATCAGCGACCGTGAAGAGATGGAAGAGATTTGTTTGGCTTGGGCGGAATATCCGAACCAGGAACCTGGAATGGGGTGCAGGTGACAGCCGGCGTCTCCTCCAATTGCGCTCCTACGCCTCAAAATGAATAAGTAAATAACGGAGTAGAATCTCTGGGAAGAAATTCACGCGTATTATCGTTTGGAAACGCTTCAAGTACTCCACGCTTAGAGGACATCTTCTTGGCGCAATGAAGGCGTACTTGGAATGGGCGTTTACATACATAAACGATAGAGCGCTACCATGCACTATTCCTCCATCACCACTTTGGAAGGACGGACCCTCACCGAGCCCTTCTCCAGACGCATACGTAGCCGTATAGGTGACGAAATGTTCGAGGATTAATTCGCCGTCCAGCGTCCGCTATATGTGTTTGCTCAGAGCGCTGGGCGCATGTGCGAACACATACATATGGAGACGCGAGGCCAAGGTTGGAAGGCGTGGAACACTTGGAGGAGGATCAACAAAGATGACTCCGAGTATGGATTAGAGCGCGACGTATGCGACGACATTGAGTCAGACTTTTTTCTTTGAAGCTTAGAACTCAATCAAGAAACAAAATCGAACGCTCCAACTCACAGACATTTTAAGGAAAATCTGCATGAAAAAAGTATACAGTCTCTTGCAAAAACGAAAGGTAAAAAATAGGGGACTAAAAGCACGTCACGATTAGAAGCATCAATTGCTAACGATCGCGACTAAGGATTAGGGAAGTGTGACGAACCAAGGGAATGTAGATGATTTTGAATGAGAAGTGAAACGGAAAGGTGGCAAATATACCATTTTCACGTCGAGTTTTACACTTTCCAGATCAAATCAAAGAAGCTCCAAGCTAGCCTTAAGACCTTTAAAATCAAAGCCAACTCCACCAGATTAAAGCAAGCTTCTTGCAGGTTAAACTACACAATCTACAAGATGGTTAGAGTAATGTTCTATTCAAAGAAAATTCGGAACAACTTTCTTTCAATTTTTTTTTATATATTTCGGCTACCTGAATGAGTGCAATAATTTTGCAAAATTTTTGTTTTTTAGAAAAAAATCTATTTAAAACTTCTAGCGCCAGGCGGGACTCGAACCCGCACCTCCCTCTGACCGGGCGGGAATGCTCTACGCCTTTACATCACCGGCGCCGTTTGATTAAGCTGACGGTCTTGAGAGAAACAACTAACTGGTTCCATGCTGATATCAGCGGCCAGCTCATCCCGGATACGGGTGGGTGCTGATCGGTCCCACGAGGTGTGGATGTTGCGTTCGATCAAACGGCGCCGGTGATGTAAAGGCGTAGAGCATTCCCGCCCGGTCAGAGGGAGGTGCGGGTTCGGGTCCCGCCTGGCGCTAGAAGTTTTGATCGCAACAGAACATCGTTGTGACAGCTTGCTACCTCGATACCAGCCACTTGAGGCTTAAGGAAACTGATTTGAAATCTATTTAAATTTGTCCTCAAACATAGCGAGAAAGCAATCATATAGGACATTAAAAGGCCAGATAGCGCTTTGCACTCGAAAAGTTCACCACAGCTAATACTTGATTTCTAGTGTAAATTCCACCTACATATAGGCCATCGAATTGAGGGGATGGGTGTTTTTTGCAGTCGTTTTTTTATATCGTTAACAGGTGCCAAGCTTCATGTAAACAGAAATTCTGCTATCAATCGAATAAATATCGCGACTTCTTGGAGGAGGCATGGCGCAATCTCTTTTTTGGCACTAGTAGATACCCATCTTCCTGCTCTTTAAAAAAAGTTTTAAACAAACCATTATTTTTCCTTAAAAACAAAAATTTTATAAAATTTCAGACCATGTGTTCAATTAGTGGGTAGGTGAATTAAAATTTGAAAGGAAGTTATACAAAATGTTCCTTGAATAAAACATTATTCTAGCCATCTTGTTGAATTTGTAGTTTAATCTGAAGAAGAGATGCTCTTATGCTTCATTATATTCATGTATTAAATTGTTCAAAACGTAGTCATATAGGACATTAAAAGGCTAGATAGCGCCTTGCACTCGAAAAGTTCACCACAGCTAATACTTGATTTCTAGTGTAAATTCCACCTACATATAGGCCATCGAATTGAGGGGATGGGTGTTTTTTGCAGTCGCTTTTTTATATCGTTAACAGGTGCCAAGCTTCATGCAAACAGAAATTCTGCTATCAATCGAATAAATATCGCGACTTCTTGGAGGAGGCATGGCGCAATCTCTTTTTTTGGCACTAGTAGATACCCATCTTCCTGCTCTTTAAAAAAAGTTGTAAACAAACCATTATTTTTCCTTAAAAACAAAAATTTTATAAAATTTCAGACCATGTGTTCAATTAGTGGGTAGGTGAATTAAAATTTGAAAGGAAGTTATACAAAATGTTCCTTGAATAAAACATTATTCTAGCCATCCTGTTGAATTTGTAGTTTAATCTGTAAGAAGAGATGCTCTTATGCTTCAATATATTCATGTATTAAATTGTTCAAAACGTAGTCAAATTCTGGCATAAGCGAATTTAGAAATGAAAAACGCGATAGATAAAGAATAAAGATAAAATACGGCGTCAATCAATCTCTTTTGGGATACGCCATGCATTCCGTTCCTACTGGATGTCGTGGAGGCAACTTGAATGAGCATATTTGGTCCTTCGGTGGTCAACCTATGAACGAGTCAGTAATTTTTCAGACAGGTCTGGTATCAATTCGGCAACCCCGGAGGGATGGAAGGCATGTTTGTCCTGGACTCATTCAGCAAGAGTTACCGATACCAACGTTCAAACTACGTACGTAGGTGGGGTGTTGAGTCACTGAGTGGGCGGTTAGCATCGATGACAAGCCTGGCACAGAGTGTCGCCGTGTGGGTGCAGATAACATTGATAACTGATGAAGGATGTTAAAGCAGCTCCCTAATGTACATGAAACCTCATCCAAAAGCAAAGATACAAGCAAAGATTGGAAGAATTTTAGGAATGATTCATATGTTCTTGCGACTTTTTGATATTTTTCAAATTTTTTTTATATTTTGATCATACTAACCTCACTTGGGCGCGTGTAGCGCAGTCGGAGGAGGCGCGACTGTCGCGTGCACCCGATACAAGGTTCCTGGTTCGGATTTCCCGCCCAGGCCATCCAAGCCTTCCATCCCTCCGGGGTCGGTGAATTGGTACCAGACTTGTCTGGGAAGGATAAAGCACTGACTTGTTCATCGGCTGGCCACCGCAACTCATTGTATGGCCAAATACGCATTCAACACGCCTCCACGACATCTCCTAGAAGTATAATGCGCTGGCGCATCCCAGAAGGGATTGAGTAACGCCGTCCTTTATCCTTATCCTTTTAACCTCACTCATCGAAATATCGCCCATCTTCGTCGACGTCCGTCCTCCATCGTTTCGGCACAAAGGGGATGTCGTGGCGATAGAAATCCGGGGCTTTCGATTCGAAAAGTGACGAAGGTCGGATTCGAGTGTCGCTCGATCATCATATCGTTCTCCCTCCAGAAAGTGAGCTAGCGATCGGAACAAACGGTAGTCAATTGGGGCAAGGTCTGGCGAATAGGGTGGGTGGGGAATCACGTCCCATGCTGATAATGGAGCATTTGACGGCTCATTTTTGAATACATATACATATAAAAGAATGCGGTTTTACATTGCCATGGAGGGAATAAATCTTGTCGAGTTGTGGGCGTGTAATTTGAAGAGCGTAGCTGAGGTCTTGTAGTTGGTAGCAGTACAACTGGCTGTTAATGGTGGCACAAGAAGGGAGAAGCTCCCACTACACAACACCACGGACGTTCCACAGAAAACACTCCGCATCTCATTCATTGGGTGCAGATCATCTTTGGGAACTGCGGCGGCTTCCATTCTACTCGAGTCCAAGTATGTCTTACTGTATGTGACACAGACAGTACCCACTTCTCTTCTCCTGTGATGAGTCAAAATGACGTGAGCGGGATAAGTTGGAAGGTCTGCATCAGCTGGTCAGGTGGCAAATCATGTGGAATCAATTGGCGCATTTTCCAGACGAAACCAAGCTCACGTAATTTACGAGTTTACAGTGGCTTGGCTAGAGGAGATGGTCGCCGCCAAGTCACGAGTGGATTGGAACGGGTTTGCAGCCAGTAGGGAGTCGCTGTCGATCATCGGCTGGCGTCCAGACCTCGATTGTTCGGAAAACGAAAAATCTCTCAATTTAAAGGGATTCATCCGGTCATCACAGGTATGTGCACAGAGTGCATCTTGACCAAAACCACGCGCCAGGTTACGATGAGTCTCGGCTGACGTGTGTCTGTGCCCCAGCTGGACCTCGTAAAGAAGACAGTGATAGAGGTGGAGTTTTGAAGATTCCATATCTCTTAAGACTACCGGCGGTAGGTCAAGTTGCAAAATCGCAAGAACATATCAATCACCTTAATAGATGTCGGACCAATGAATCTCCAACTGGTATGCACCACGCACTCTTCTTCCACATCATATCGAGGAGATAATATTTATACGTATTTAGCTGATATGCTGGAAAAAGTACTTGCGAGGGTGGACTGTTGGACAAGTTTCAACTTCCATACCCCAACAAGTCAGCTACCAATTCACCTTCACCAGAGGGAAGTACGAGCCTTCAAATATGATGAATTTGTTTACTGTCACATACATATTTCACACCTAGGGGGCGTGTAGCGCACTCGGAGGAAGTACCGGCTGTCGCGTGCACCCGATGCCACCTGTTGGTTCGGATTTCCCGTCCAGGCCAACCGAGCCTTCCATCCCTTCGAGGTCGGCGAATTGGTACCATCCTTCTACGGGAGGGCAACAAACATCTTGTCTACCGGTTGGCCAGCACAAGTCGTTGCATGGCCATATACGCATTCAAGTCGCCCCCACCGACATCCCGCTGAAGTGGAGTGTGTGGCGCATCCCAAAAGGGATTGAATAAAGCCGACTTTTACCCTGCATTTCACACTTTCAATTTCCAACTGTAAACGCTGGCAAAGGAGTACGAATGAGTTAAAACCCCGACAGAACTGAGAAAGAACTGTGGAGCAAAGAAAACTAGAGCGAGGAAGAGAAGGAGAGATCGAAATGAGAAAGCTTGTTGACTTTTTCAAAGCTAGTGAAAGAGTAATTATAAAAAACATAGAAAAGACTAGAAGCCCCCTTTGTTTTAAGACTTAAAACTTAAAAGAAGCACAAGTCAATCAATGCGGTCACGTTGTGAAGAAATTATAGCAAGTATTCTAACGAAACACAATCAATCAGTCGAGTGTAAAATGAAAGGCGCAATCCAATTGCGATATAGACTGGATCGCGCAGTGAATAAAAGCAACATAGAAAAATCAACAACAAAAAAGATCACTATGGCAAGAGAAGAAGCTGGTCGATCGGTATCTATAGGACGCTTGTTTACCGTCTTCCTATGCAGTCGGTTTTCTGATCTGAATAATCCTCGTATTCCTTCTTCATTTTCTGCTTCTACTTTCTTTCGCGTTAGATATTATGACGTGGTTATACACGTGTATAAAAAGAGTCAATAAAAGTATCTTATCAACATCAGTACACTAAACAAAGATGTGTCCAGACCAGGGATGCACACAAAGTTCTGTGCGTTAAATTTTTTAACGAAATTTTTAACGGAAATTTTTCGTCAAATGTCGTTAAAAAGTACAATTAGCTGCAAACTATTATTTCGAATGAAAAAAAATCATGAAAACGTTATATGTTTCAACTTCAACAGATCAACAACTAAAGTTGGAATGGAGTGTAACACTACAATGTAAAATAAACAATTCACTATTAACAGGGTGTGGACGGAAAAATAAACGAACTTTCAGCAAAAAATTATCTTCGCGGTCTGGAATAAGAAAAGGTATGGGATTATCAATCAAGAGAACGGTACTTAGTGGGCTAGTGCCGCATCGGCAATGCACCATAAAATCAGGCAGGCCCCGATGTTCCTCCCTCTTTCCTGGGTTGCGAAACCGTTTTTTGGACTGTTATACGAGCGTGTACAATCTTGACACCAACTCGCTAAGTACCGAAAGAACTAAAAGAAATATTATACAATTGAAAGCCTATCAGTGGAATGCTAACAAGTTGATGAAAGCACGATTTTTGCGTGCCTGGTGTGTAAGATCAATCGATTTCTTTTACAACGTCAGAACCATGACACGGAGTCGTGTCACTCGGTCCCACACGTCCGAAAGGGTGTGACACACTCGTTAACGTGCTAACATTCAGAAAATAGCTTTTCAAAATTTTCTGTTATTAGGGCGCGTGTAGCGCAGTCGGAGGGGGCCGGCTTTCTCATGCATACCCGATACCATGATCCTGGTTCGGATTTCTCGCTCAGGTCAACTAAGCCTTCACCCCTCGGTGCATTGTCGGTCGGTGAATTGGTACCAGACTTGTCTGGGAAGGATAAAGCACTGAGTTCTTCATCGGCTGACCACCGCAAGTGATTTACTGCATGACCAATTACGCATTCAAATTGCCTCCAGGACATCCTGTAGAAGTAAATAGAATGCGTGGCGCACGCCGAAAGGGATTGAGCAACGTCGTCCATTGTCCCCTTACTAGCGCTTTTCTAAAACCGTTTAAAGTACGTCCACCGACTGAAAACATTCTTTCCTTCTCGGCTGTTTTAGATGGCGAACAAAGTATTCATTTATAAGCAGTGCCAAGTGAGAGTAGGCATATCTTGCGAGGAGATCAGACCACTATCTTCGTTGAATTGTTGACGTGCTTGGCGGCACGACGAAGAACTTTACCAGCACCAAATGCGTTATTTCCAAAAATTCAAATGCGCCATAGAGGACATGAGAATAGTATATAAAAATGTTAAAAATTCCTGCTGATTTCAATAGTTTTTCAGAAACAGCCCTAATTGGGAAAATGAGGCCGGCTAAGTAAGTGAATACTAAGGGCAAAAGTGATAAATTTACTGGGAAAAAAGTCCGTTGAAAATTTCGCTAAATTTCTTAAAATTTTCGTTAAGTCGTTAAGCAGAATTTTAACGGAAAATGCCGTTAATTCGCTAAATTCGTTAAATCGTTAACTGTTGAATGTACACCCCTGGTCCAGACCGCAAACGCAGAAAAAAATGCGTGACGGTACTAGATGTAACCCGCGGGATCCATACATCACTTTCGATCGCTTTAAATTTTTCTTATTGTCCCTTCTTTTCTTATTGCTAAAGCAGAATAATTTTGCGAGATTTAGAGGTTTTTCAGCTTTGCACACGAGGAATAGTTCACTTGGATATAAAGAAAGTAAAAGATTTGAGCAAAGTTATGGAAAGAGAGCATTCTGAGACACGCTAAAAACTACTTGAAAAGAATCGCACGGAAATAGTAGTGGTATAAGAGTATAAGAGATCAGTACCGATTCACCTAAGGGCAGCGGAATCCGGCTGGAAATAATTGCCAGCGAGGGTGCGCCAACCTGTCCGGAAGACCAGAGCAAACAGAGGGAGAGTGAGAGAGCAGCGGTTGGCAAAGAGAGGCGGCCAGCGAGCTGGCAACGTATGCTAGGAACAAGCAGCGGACACGTTCGCTGCATTTGAATTCGTGTTCAAATTTCTTTGAGGAAAACGTGAAAATATCACTTTAGAGGCCAATCACTTCCCGATCCATTTTTAGAGGTCAAAATTAATTTTGCAATCTTAGTGCTTGGGCTCGTGTAGCGCAGTCGGAGAAGGCGCCGGCTGTCGCCTGCACCCGACACCAGGTTCCTGGTTCGGATTTCCCGCCCAGGCCAACCGAGCCTTCCATCCCTCCAGGGTCGGTGAATTGGTACCAGACTTCTGGGAACGGTAAAGCGCTAACTTGTTCTTCGGCTCTAACCGCAAGTCATTGTATGACCAAAAACGCATTCAACTAGCCTCCACGACATCCCGTAGAAGTAGAATGCGTGGCGCTTCCCAAAGGGAATTGAGTAACACAGTCCTTTATCCTTTAACCTTTAGTGCCTAGTTTTCGGCAAAATCGCATTGCGATTTACATTGCCATAAATGCGAGTTTGGCTCACTCTACATACCTCATATCTCATCGATGACAGACCTGGGTGCGATTGGAATCACTACGATTCATTTTTCTGTAAATTAAAAACTAACGATTCAAAATAACCAATTACTCAGGTTAGCTGCTTTCTATTTCGCAAAGCTTGCGCAATCTACGCTCGTTCCGTTGTGGAATCAGGGTCGGCTATGCCTAATCCTGTCAGAAAACGGAACACCGACCTTTTAGAGTGGGTAAGAAACAACTTCGCAAGACAAACTAGCTTATCAGAATAAATAAAAAGAAAAAGGACGGCGTTACTATATCCTATTTGAGATGCGCCACGCATTCTACATCTAAGGGTGTCGTGAAGGCAAATTGCGTGCGTATTTGAACTGTAAATTGAGTTGCAGTGGACAGTCGTAAGACAGTGTTTTCTCCTTCCCAGACAAGTCCGGTACCAATTCACCGACCCCGAGGGGATGAATCATTGGTTGGCCAGGACGGGTAATCCAAAAATTATAATGGGATTAGGTAACGAGACCACCAAAATAGAAGAAAAAATTTAGACCTTTTCATGATGTACAATACACTTTCTAATAAGCTGTTTACCGCAATTAACTTATTTGACCATGCACTGAAGAGAACCTTAAGCCTTGAAGCAACATTCAAGGTGGATAGAAAGGTTAACCGACATGATTTCAGTTACTGGGCGAAGAAAACGTTAAAAGAAGCACAGTGCAGTTTGATCTGGCCAAGCAGTAACAAAACTGTAACAAGCATTCAGCCCATGTACAATCAATCGAGTCCGAAATGCAAGGTTTCAGTCGGAGGCGTAGCGCAATCTTGACTACTTGTAGGATACAGTAATCTTGTTACCCTGTACTTTTATATAAGTCGCGAAAAATTTCAAAAGATTCACTAGCAGCAATGTTAGAATCTTTCAAATAGTACATTCATTTTTAAGGATACCCTGCATTTTTCAAACGCAGTAATGTGTTTTTAACTTTTGAACCTTAAAAGAACACAAATCAATCGATACGGCGACTATGTGAAGAAATTATAACAAGTATTCGAAAGAAACCCAATCAATCGAGTGCAAAATGCTAAATATCAGACGAGCGCATGGCGCATTCCATACTGCCCATATGTCAAAAAAATTCTATTTTCATAAGCTTCTTCAGTACTTTTACTGTGAGCAAAGTTATCACCTTTCAAACAGTGTATACATTTTTGTAGACACCCTGTATTCGGTGGTACATCGTTTCAAGAAAGGAAAAAAGAATCCCATTTGGTTATCACACACAAAAAGAGCGGAACATGGAAAGGGGCGGAAGGACTAAAAACGGCCGAAAACCGGAATTCGGGACACGGAAACGGAAACTCCGCACATTCCTGGTCATAAGCAATCGATACCTTACAGACGTTCCTTCCCGACTAGGATAGATCCGCAAGTGTCATATGGTTTTTGCTCTTCCGTTAGCTCTCTTGAAGTTGGATGCCATCTGCCAAAGACGCTGTCACAGTAGGGCTGCCCATTAAGTGAGATAGAACTGAATCCGTGAAGTAGAAGTAGCATGAAGTCTATGCTCCAAGTTCGCAAAACGGGCTATGCTCGTTTCTGTCTTCGAGAAACCTCGTCCGAATCGGGTGTGGTACCGTTTCAAACTACTGTAATTGAGCAGGTCGCTCAGCTTCTACGGCAGAAAGAGATGCACTTAACGTAGCGCAACCCCCATTCCAATGTCCATTAGATAGAATAGAAGACCATCATTCTGATGGGGCAAAAAAATTTCAAAAAAAAAAGCGGAAGCATCACACAGCGTGCAGTTTGCAGTGCACCCCTTAGATGCTTAGTTCGAAATTGTGTTTTCAACTAAACAACAACTATAGGGTGGTCCACATGAAGCTTTACGCAGAAAACTATAAACAGCTCTGCACAAACCAAATCAAATAAGAAAAATGTACATTCACTCGAAAGACAAGAAAATTCTACATAACACATTGTGCATCACATTCAAAATGAGCTCCTTTGGCTTCAAGCCAAGCGTCCAATCTCATTCGGAAATTCTGGAGGGTGCGTGCGATCATTTCCAGTGAGATTTCGTCCTATGCCTTCTCCAGAGCTCTTTTCGGCAAATCCAATAAACTGCAATAAACTGCATCTTCTCCAGGATGGTAAAGTCCATATGGTTGAGATCGTGCGAGTTTGAAAGCCAAAAATCCTTCGTCCACAAATCCGGAAGATTGGTCTCACATCATTCCAGAGTCTTTTTGGCACCGTGAGCTGGTGCCCAATCTTGCAAGAAGCATCAGTAAACTAGTGCAACAGTAATGCTAAAGACATCGTCTGGAAGGTCGAGACGATGTCTTTAGCATTTTCTTTTGCTCATATTACCACACCTTTTTCAGGATTTGCTCCCGGTAGATTTCAGCATTGATCTTAACTTCTTTTTGAATAAAAACAAGCTTGGTCTTGCCCAGGCCCCACATTCTAGCCGATGCCATCAAGGACAGCGGAAAATCAGCTCTTTCGATGTTGACGGCTCTTGGAGATCCTTTTGGCAGCAGTTTCCGTTGATTCTGCGCATTTTTGAAATGATTCGACGATAAATATCTTCTCAACTGTAAAGAGAATCCGGTCGAGCTTGTCACCTCGCAAGGGCCTTCATCTTTCTGCATTTGTCCAATTTTGAGGCCCTTATTTGCTCAGTGGGATGCTGTCCCTCAGCAAATCTGTAGGGATACAATCCCTGATTAGTCGTTGCATAGTGGAACGACTTACGCGGTGCTCCTTAGCTAGTTTACTGATGCTTCTTGCAGGATTTCGGCGAAGTTTGACTTTGAGTTTCCCTTTCGAAGAGCAGAAGTCTTCGCACTTCGTCGTGGTCTTCCTCTCGGACGATTTTCGATACCACCAGTCTCTTCGAAATGTTTGATGACATGATGTACTTGCATTCGATGCAGTTTGAGCATCTTTGAAATCGTGGAAACGGACGACCCACGTTCGAACATAGCGACTATTGCTGAACGATCCTCAAGCGAAACATGTTTACCTAGAGGAAAAGAATAAGACTCACCATATGTGGAGTAAAAGATACGGAGAAAACGAATGACACCATAGCAAACCACAAAAAAAAACGAGATATTTCCGAAAATGAACTTTCTCTAGCCCGTAACACTTTATGTGGATCATCCTGTACAATAAAGGATAAGGATAAAGACGGCGATACTCAATCCCTTTTGGGATGCGCCACGCATTCTACTTCTACGGGATGTCGTGGAGGCGATTTGAATGCGTGTTTGGCCATACGATGACTTGCGGTGGCCAGCCGATGAACAAGTCAGACAAGTCTGGTACCAATTCACCGACCCCGGAGGGATGGAAGGCTTGGTTGGCCTGAGCGGGAAATCCCAACCAGGAACATGGTATCGGGTGCAGGCGACAGTCGGCGAATCCTCCGACTGCGCTAGACGCACCCTTGTACAATAGTATAGCATTTGCTTCTCAGCTATTCCGATAAGACAGGAAAGTGATGCAATACACAAACATAAATACTCAAGGTCCAAGTGAAAAAAGAACGAAACTGTTTTCGACGTTATCGTTTCGTCTTCCTGCTCTTGTATAACCACAATGTATGCCATTTATAGGGTATTTCAGTGCGTGTTGGCTTATGTAATGACATGTGATGATGAGAAGACGGAAGTAATGCGCTTTGTAATCGTGGGAAAACGAAACATCATCGTTCCATCTTTCCCATACACGTCCCACCGTACCATCTCACTAATCGTAAGAAGAGTGGAGGGCTTCGTGGGCGCGAGCGCGAATTGAACCTGAGTCGATTCGATAGATGCATGCGACACTTCGCGCCCTTTCCCGATTGCACTCCCCTTTCAGGAATGAGACACCTATTATACTTCGCTGTGAATATAGGTGGCAGCAGCGAACCCAACTTCTAGCGTTTTCAACTCGTCAAGGAGCTGCATCGTTTGAACAAACAGAATTTAAGAAAAAAGTCAACTCAAACAGTCTGAGTGCTGAGATCTGGTTTCTAGCGGACGCGTTTCGTTGAACTACCAAACAGTCGCCTTCATAATAGACTGGGAAGGTTCGCAAGGACACACGTACTCCATCTTCTCTTAAATTGGACGCTTTTCAAACCAAACTGGACACTGTTCTAAGCAAGCATGACTCTTTTAAAATAAAAAAAAATCTTCCAAATCAAAGCGAGCTCCTTCGAGATTGAAGCAGAAATTCTACAAGAATGTCATAATAATTTTTTTGATTCAGAAGAACTTACTGCTACCTTCACTGAAAATTGGTATTTCACCTGCCCTGTAAGATAAACACAGTGTTTGAAACTTTCTTAAATTTTCATCTTCCTTTAAACAGAACTTTTAGAAAATTTTCCTGCAAACAATAGATTGAAGTCTTCTCAACCAACAAGTCGTTGTTTTTGTTTGATTGACGGTGCAAATTCTGCTTACTTGAAATGGCGAAATGATGCGTTTGAATTCTAGCGTCCTTTTTCTTATGCAGTAGGCTAGTGTGTAATTTCGCTCAAACATAATTTTTCACCAAACAATGAAAATTTACTGTCGATGGACGAGTGCATGGTGTGGCCTCCACTATAGGTCATTCGTTTGGGTCCCGCTTAGTTCAAACAAGGCTTTCCTCTATTCAGAGGGAGTCGTTGATTTTTTAACAGACAGGTTTTGAAAAGATATAACTCTAAGGCGTACGGTATACTCCCGCGTCGCTCCGGCGACGGCCTCGGGGCAACTGTCAATGATGCGCCTTCGCTGCAGTGGCGGACGGCGCTGTCGTGACGTTCGCTCGCTCGCTCTATCACGACTCTTCAAGAGCACACACGCTGGGAGGCGCCCTGGTCCCGACGCGGGGGCATACGGTCGCGCACACGCCCCGCGACGCACTATAAACTCCTGCCCGCGCGCACCCGGCAGTCTTCTGCTTCGTCGTCGCACCGAGCGGTCGGTCCGCTCTCCGCTCCGGTACTCCATCGTCAGTGCAATGTCCACTCCACCAGGACGTCGACTCGACAAGCCGCGCAGGACTCCAGGACGACCATGACAGGACGCGCAGGAGCATCAACAGAGTTAACCGCAGAGACCGACCGAGCCACTGTCTTCGTGAGCGCAGGCTCCACGGTAGAAGCAAGGAAGGATCTGCGGCTTGCGCTTGGGTAACGTCTGACCCGTAGGTAATCTGGCGGGGCTCAGCCTTAACTCGTAGGCAGTTGTATTTTTATATTGAAATGTATTGTGTGTATACTGTGTTGCCATGAAGTCTGATGTCTGATGCGCATTGTCATGTGACTCGAGAGTGGGAGAAGGTTTATTCTGAGCGCAGTGGTAAATACTGCAGGTCGGCTGGTTCAATTGTATCACGTGTGGGATGTGAAGATGGGCGAGGGTCGCAGAGGGGCCAGCGCAGGTTCAGTCCGCGGAAACATCCTAAATAACATCCGCATTGGTATGAGGTGTGCTAAGTCGGTGCAACAAGGGCCTGACCCTAACATCGCAGGTAATGTAAGAGCTAGCGCGCATGGGTAAGACCTCGACTCCGATTGTGCCTCACACGTGGCCTCGGTTAAGGGCCGCATGAGTTCTACCACCGGTGCAGCGGACTCATCCGGGGCACGACAGGCGCAGTGGGTGTCGCGGTTGCCGTCAGTTGCCGCGTCTTCGCTACCGCGACGCGTCGCGGAGGGGTGTTATACCTCCCAGTGGCGAGAACGTAACAGACTCCTGCGCGTAACAAACTCCTGCGGCCGTCGCTGGTCGCCGTGCAGTGCACAGCGACAAGCGACGGTCTCGGATGGGGAAGCGCCCGTGGTGCACAGTTTTTGCACTTGCTTCGACCGCTCGTCGCGAGGTATCGCTGTCGTTGTTCAATGTCGCGTCGCTACGGTGGATGGGAGTATACCATAGGCCTAAAGCCGGGGCATACCTCCATCACCGCGATGCCATTGCGGTGCTCAGTTCATAGCCATTCAGCCGAACACGGTCGAATCGTCAAAGCAAACTACGCCGCGTCCGCCGCAGCAGTACCGGTCGGCATGCCCGATGGCTTCCCGCGCCCATCGCGGGCATGGCATACTTTTTCGCACCGCGCACGTTGTTTAGCGTTGGTCCTGGACGTATCGCCGTGACCACCGAAAGCAAGCGATTGTATAGCAACTACGTACGCTGATTACTCCAGCGGTATCCCGTATAAGTACAGTGCCTGGTGTTTCCCACAAAAGAAATATATTAGTGCTCAAACATGGCCCTTATTTTGCCGGTTAATACCAACTTCATTCTTCTTCACCGAAGAGTCACCAAACTGTTCTCGATTCTTCTATACTGCTCTTTCCCCCTCCCTTCCTTGATCTTATCTTTCTTCTTTGCTTTACCTTGTATGTTCGTTTGCTTTCGTTCAGCATAGGAAGCGTAGAATTTCTTGAGATTTATTTACTAAGTCGTAGCGAAAGTTCCAGTCGTTTCAGTGCCTTGAATATTCACGCCATCATTTTTGTTCTCCACGACTCCGTAGGACGTTTAGATTCCCTTAGTGGTTTTTCTCTTAGCAGGTGGTTCTAATTACAATTGAAATATATAAAATGGAAAAAGGAAAGTGGAAGAAAGGGGAAGAAAGCGAAGAATAGGGGCCACTTTCCGTGACAGTAGAGGAGTCGAGTTTTCATGTCGTTAAGCTATATTGCTTAAATCTCGGAAATACGAAGTCGGGATCATACCAAAATTAAAGAGCTACGTTAGAATCAATTTTCTACAAAATGACCAGTGAAGTGCTGTTATGAGATACTTTGAGATAGACAGCCTTGAAATAAGAGAAAGCCTAGCTCAGAAAAGACGATCGTTCAGAGAAATAGGGAAAGACAGAGCCTAAGCGGTGTTTCCTTGAATTAGCTTGAGGTTTGAGGTAGCAAAAGTATCCTGTTGAGTACCCAGCTTCCTTATACAGAAAAAGGAAAGAAGTTCAATTAGAACTCTACACTCTGACACCCCTATAGACAGGAGTGCCAACTATGAGCTATAGTTTTTTCTTTTTTCTTTAAGTACATGGTGGGCAATGAACAAGTTATGACCATTTGAAGCTTAAAGTCGAAAACGGCTCTTTTTCCACAACCTGGCAATCAATACATAGATTCAGTTCGAACCCCGATTCTTGAAGTCACGCACGATCCCATTTAGAAGAACACGCACGAAGAGCGATAACACCTTGCCGAAAATAGCCCTCAGATAGACGTTATGGCCAGTTGTCGCCAAAGCTCTCAGTCAGCGAAAATTACGTCCTCTTCGGGGAAAAAACAGCGATTGAAGGGTCAAAGGCAATAACTCTGAGAAAGTTCATATTACCATGACACCGCTAGCTCAGTTCCCTTTGCTTGCCCAGAGTGCTAATAGCTTTGCATTGACAGTAAGTTTTAAGGCGTTTTCCCTAAAATTTCGCACCCGAAGTATTGGTTCAAGACGAGTTGGGCTTCAGCAATGTACTCCTGTATCGATGGCATGTGGAAGTGCAGAACGGTATGGTGACAGCTCCCTTCCTCTTTATCAACAAGTTAAAAAGTGACGTTCCATGAGATAAGGTCGGTAGACTGACATATCAAAGGGTACAATACTACGGTCTTGCCGCTCGCAAATCAATGAGCAGCACTCAAGGCGGAAAAACAAAGTCAACAGTGACTCATTTTACCTCTATCTGAACTATTTGTAAACTACATAGCTTTGTAAGGCAACATAAGGGCAGTTAAGGCGGTAGTAGCGCAGTCGGAGTAGGTGTTGGCTGTCGTATACATCTGCTCTCTTCTTCTTGGTTCGGATTTTCCGCTCAGGCGAACAAAACCTTCCATTCCTACGGGGTCGGTGAGTTGGTACCAGACTCGTCTGGGAAGGATGGAGCACTGATTTGTGCATCTGCTGGCCCCCACAGGCCATTGTTTGGACTAAACAGGCATTCATATGGCCTCAACGACATTCCGCAGAAGTAGAATGCGTTGCGTATGCTAAATGTAATTGGTTAACCCTGTCCCCTTATGTATTCCTATCGGTGAATAGACAGATCGTTTTTCAAGATTTTGTTAGAGTTATTGATTTAAAGGGTTAACAAGAATTTCGATAAAAGCCTTGAAAGTCTGAAAGTGAGCTCTAGCCTCATTTTCCTCCACAAAATCCTGGCGATTTGTACAAATCTTTAGAATGAAGGCCTGAACATACTTGTAAGGATTTAGGATAGGAGAATATCTACCCTTGTTTTGGCTGAAGTAATGCACCAGGTGAAGAGATATATTGTGGGCCACTTCCCTATACTGCACCATACTTTCTTTCAATTGAATTGGTACCAGACTCGTCTGAGAAGAATGTAGATCGATTAAAAATCATTTTTAATCGATCTACATCGATCAACAACATTTCATTACATAACATTAAAAATCATTTTTTAATCGATCTACATCGATCAACAACATTTCATTACAATATTTAATAGAAATCAAAAGGGCCGAATAATATGAGAATGAAACAACAGGCCAGTACTTTAAAAAATCTGCGTCCACTAAATCTCTTGAAAATTGAGTGCGTGGCGTATACTAAGCAGGAATTGAATAACGCCATCCTGAAAGAGATTAGTACTATGCAGAAGGACTGCGTATTGTGGAACGCAGTCCTTCTTCTCATGTATAAAGGAAAAGCGGCAACGGACGGCGTTAATAAATCCTCTTGTGGGATGCGCCACGCATTCTACTTCCGAGTGATGTCGTGGAGGCAATTTAATGCGCATTTGATCTCCGCAATGAATAACGGTGGCCAGGCCATGGACAAGCCAGTGTTTTATCTTTCCCAGACAAGTCTGGTGCCAATTCGCCGACCCTATAGGGATGGAGTTCTGGTTCGCCTGGGCAAGAAACCCAACCATGAACCTGAAATCGATTGCAGGCCACAGCTGGCGCCACCTCCGACTGCGCCACCACGCGCACAACCACTTATACGAAAAGATTGAGAGATTTGAAGAAATAGAGAATTTTTCGATAGAACTGCTTGCACTGAATAGACAAGAGCTGTTGAGTTGCAATAGCGTCATAAAATAGCGTCAAGAATCAGGCCTCAAAATGTAGATGTCGTCGAAGACGGCACGCGAGAAGGTAGACATACAATATGCCGTGTAGTCGTTCTCCGGACGAGTGGGCATTAGCATACGACCGTGTGAGTCATTCCGAAGCTCTGCTGGTGTTTGCCTTCGAATCGTGGACCCTTTCAGATCGATCGAACGTTTCGGAACGGATGAATGGAACCCGGTGAAGACCAATGTGCCGAAGCGGCTTGAACCATCACCAACACGGATGGAAGAGGATGGAGATCATTCGCCTATTGGGATACGCCACGCATTCTACTTGTAAGGGATGTTATGATGGCACTTGCCATCTTGCCCTGTAACAACGTGTATATATTTAATTTAGCTCATTTTTTATGGCGCAATCTCATGTTTTAATGCATTAGATGATTCTTGCTGTGTTTTAAGAAAAAATTTAATTTATTGTTTTTTCCTAAAATTAAAAATTTATTAAATTCTTTGCACTTATTGGTGTGGTTAACTAAAAAACTTCAAAGAAGGTTATACCAAATTTTCCTTGAACAAAAATTTATTCTAGCCATCTTGAGGAGTCTGCCGTTCCAGCTGCCATTAGGTCGCTTCAATTTGGAAGAGTTCGCTCTGATTTCGAAGGTCTTGAAGCTAGCTTAGAAGCGTGACCAATTTGGTTTGAAACGTGTCGAATTCAGCGCGAAAAGGTTTTTATGAAATTTAAGATTGTAGCAGGCTAATAGCCAGCAATTGAAGGGAGGATTTTCGTGAATACTGCGGCCGCAAGATGTAGAGGAATAAGGAGATGGTTTGGAACAAAGCTTTATTGTATATATTTCTCGTAGATAGATATAGATAGGTAAATATATAGGCTTCCGACGAGACTAGTAGTGCTCCATTTCAGTATACTCGGAGGGTTAGAAGGCCTGGCTGGGCTGGGGTTCATGTCGCGAACACGGACAGCATTGGGAGGTTGGCGAGCCAATCATAGCTAAGCAAAACATCGGCCGAACAGACGTCAGCCAATCACGGTGTCGGCCATACAGGCCCTGCACACCAGTATGATGCGATCTGATTCTCTTTCGCGTTCCCACCTCCCAATGCTGCCCATCTTCAGGACATGTACCTCTGAGTGAAACTCCACGACTTCCTTTCGAGAGCACTATACTGTAAAACACATGGAAGACAGGTATGGGAAATGTGTGAGCACAGAACCGGGCCCAAATCTTCAGCGCTCCGAAAAGTCTCACATTCAAAAGCAAGGCGGAAAATGTGCATTGATGAAGCACATCTTCTCTGGTTTGGTCTGAAATACCAGAGTTTTGATTCGGAAGGTGGTCAGTTTGACTTCAGAAGCGTCAAACTTTCTTAGTAGAGTGTCCAACTCCATTTGAACGATACGTCCAATTTGACGCGAAAATGGGGTAAACTTGGACTTCAAACTGTTGTTGAGAGGCACTAACACAGTCAAGAAAGACGGAGACAATTGCTACTTTTGCGTCCATGTCTAAAAGTAACGATTCTATATGAATAACCAAGATCTTCTGTTCTGGCTACGACGGAAACGCTTTTGCTATACACTGGACTGAGAAACTCTCTTCCAATTATGTAATCTTTTGCGAGAGCTTCACCTGTTCGGGCATGCTGAATTTATCGTAAGCCGCACAGTGAATTTAATCGGCTTATTTGATTGATGGGAATAGCTTCCTCTAGAGAAAGCATTCACGTTCAACATGTTTGCTTACAAATAACCGGATTTGTTGGGCATTTATTCCAAATCGCTACAGGCCTGCATAACCAAGCGAATGTGATTTTTTCCATGGAGGTTTTCGCCTACGTCTGTGTTCGAGCAGCCTCTTCAAGACAGAACAACTAACAGCAGAAACCGTACAGACCCTCTAAGGAGAGCAGTTCTAATCGCAATTACAGGGTGTCTCAAAAAATCTATACACTGTTTGAAAGGTGATAACCTTGCTCACAGTAAAGGTACTGAAAAAGTTAAGGGCTCATACGAAAGCTCAAAAGAAATAGAAATCTTCTGACACGTGTAGTGGTTGAGCCGTCCACTTGTCTGATGTTTTGCGTTTTACACTCGATTGATTGTGTTTCGCTTGAATACCTGTTATAATTTCTTCACAAAGTGCCGTTTCGAGTGATTTGCGCTTCCTTCAAAATTTAAAGCTCAAAAGCACACGACGGCTTGCGGAAAATGCAGGGTATCCTAAGAAATGCGAGTACTGTTTGAAAGATTCTAAAACTGGTGTTAGTGAGGCTTTTGAAGATGCTTGAGTGTCATACGAAAACACAGCGTAACGAGATTTCTAAAGTTTGTAAATAGTCAGGATTGCGCCATGCTCCTGCCTGAAACCTTCCATTTCAGACTCGATTGATTGTGCGAGGGCTGAATGCTTGTTTCAATTTTGTTACTACTTGACCACGTTAACCTGTGTTGTGCTTTATTCAACGTTTTCCGTCGTCCAGCAGGTGCAGTTACGTCGATTAACCTCGCCATCCAGCTTGAATGTTACTTCACCAGTCCACAGAAGAATTTGTCTTGTAAAATGGGATTCCTGCTCATATTTAAATTGTGCTATCAATAACCTATGAGCGCGTGTAGCGCAGTCGGAGGAGGCGCGACTGTCGCGTGCACCCGATACCAGGTTCCTGGTTCGGATTTTCCGCCCAGGCCAACCAAGCCTTCCATCCCTCCGGGGTCGGTAAATTGGTACCAGACTTGTCTGGGAAGGATAAAGCGCTGACTTGTTCATCGGCTGGCCACCGCAAGTCATTGTATGGCCAAATACGCATTCATGTCGCCTCCACGACATCCCGTAAAAGTAGAATGCGCTGGCGCATCCCATAAGGGATTGAGTAACGCCGTCCTTTATCCTTTATCCTTATCCTTATCTATAACTTAAATGTCACGTGTCTATAACGTAATTGTCACGTTTTAAGCGTTAAAAGAAGCACAGCACAGCTAAATCTGGCTAAGTAGTAACAAGATTGTAACAAGCATTCGGTCCATACACAATCAATCGAGTCTGAAGTGCAATGTTTCAGACGGGAGCATGGCGCAATCTTGACTATTTGCATCCCAGTAGTCTAGTAGTCTTGTTATCCTGCTCTTTCAAATGACTCTCAAACCTCTACAAAAGCTTCACTAACACCAATGTTAGAACCTTTCAAATAGTGCTTGCATTTCTTAGGATACCATGCATTTTCCGCTAGCCGTAGTGTGCTTTTAAGATTTAAATCATAAAGAAGGCACAAATTTATCGGAACGGCCACTTTGTGAAGAAATTATAACATGTATTCAAGCAAAACACAATCAATCGAGTGTAAAACATAAAATTTCAGACGAGTGCATGGCGCACCCCATGCCGCTTATATCTCAGAGAACTTCTATTTTCTTGAGCTTTCATGAGAGCCCTTAATTTCTTCAGTATCTTTACTGCGAGCAAAGTTATCACGTTTCAAACAGGGTTTTTTAGACACCCTGTGGATTTCGTGGTATCTGATGTTCTGAATATTTACGTGGATCCCTTGAATATAGACCCATTATTTCGACATTATTTTGACCCTAGCAACAATTAGTAATTAGACGATTGCTATGTCACTTCAAGTACAATACAACCAATAGGGGGGCGAACCTGCATTTATCATGCACTTCTGAAACAGGAAAAACTTCAAGATTTTCAAAATCTAGAACAATTAACTTTCTGTTGGATATGCAGTTTTGATTTTAGACTGCAAACTCTTCATTTTAGAAAATACACTTTCGAGCAAAAATAAATGTAAATCTAAAGTTATGCTTGCAACAGAGCTAAAATGTTGATTTTTTTTAATCAAGTGAACAATCTCAAAGCATGTCCCTAAAAGAAACGTGCGCACTTTTTCAATTTGCATAGAATTTCCATTCTTTTGCTGAAACAGCGCCTTACCGAAATGGTCCAAGACAAAAAGTTGTTTCCGTGAAGGGATTGTGTCGTGCACTTTTCCAGAACATTATCACATTTAATTGATTGTCTGAGTAAATGCTATTAAGTTGTTCCATAAGTCCTCGCTGCCGTTTTTTCAACGATTCATTGCAGATTCTGAATTGCTTTCTTTCTTTGTTCATGTTGCGAGATTTTTTTTGTTATTTTTATCCCTGGTTTAGTCTTCTTCGCACGTTTCAATGTAGTTTGCACTTGATTTTACTCTTTTTTTACTGGAATTTCTCACAATAAGCGTCACAAAAAAATTGAAAAAAAAAACTGGCGGTTCAACCAACTCTTTTTCACTGATTGGTGCATCTGCCGAGTCCCGCAACGAGCTCCTGTATACGGTACGAAAACTCGTCCACCTTCGATGATAGATCGCGGCTACTTTGGCAGGTTTAGTCGTGTGTCAGTTCGGACTTGGACGGAAGTCAAAATTCGTGCACAGCGCTGCATAGCATTCGAAAGAGAATGATTTGCTCTATCAGGACGTGTATTCCGTTTCTTTTTCCATCTTGAATTTTGAAAATTCTTAGATCGTTAAAGTAAAAGGTGAAAAAGTAGGCATCTGCGTAGTTGTTTCTCTCGCATTAGGCTTAAAATTTTTTACGCAGCGTTTGGAAGACAATGTTCTGTACTACAAGAATACTTGTTGGTTCTATTTGGTCGTTTGTCATTTATTGATTTTTAGGTCATCAAATTGGGACGTCCGACTTTTCCGTCCGAACTTTTACCGAAACTCCTGCTCTGTGATAGGACTTTTTTGCTCAGTGTTATATGTCGTTCGAAAGAAAATGTCTTGCTCTATAAGAATTCGTGTCGCGTTTATTGGCTCGTGCTGATTTCTGTCGAATATCAACAGAATTCCAAAAAGAGAAAAATCGTCTTCACTAACAACTACTCCTCCTTGTTCAGTCTGTCTTGCTCAGTTTTATATGGCGAGTGATATGACACTCGAAGGTGCATGTCTTGTTCCACCAGAATATATGATATTTTTGGCCATCTAAAATTTTTGCTAATTTTCAAGCCATCAAAATGGAGCTGTGCTAGGTCGACAAGGATGAGCACTTTTGGCACCTTCTTCTCTTTGCTTTCAACCAGGGTTCTAGTGCGGCTAAGGCACTAGAACCCTGGTTGACCGTAGAAACACTATTTTTCATCCCCAGTTATAATTCTGTGCAAAAATCGTTGAATATGTCCGTTTGATGAATGATGACGGACAAGCAGGCCGGCAGCAATCGTCACTCGCTGGTTTCTGATCTCTATTCATCACGAACATATTCAATGATTTTTGCACAGAATTGTAACTGGCGATGAAAAATAGTGTTCGTGCGGTCAACCCGGGTTCTAGTAGAACCAGATTGAAAGCAAAGAGAAGAAGATGCCAAAAGTGCTCATCCCTGTCGACCTGGCACTGCTCCATTTTGATGACGTGAAAATTAGCAAAAATTTAAACGACCGAAGAACAAATCACATGTTTTGGTAGAACAAGACATGCACTTTCGAGTGTCATATCACTCGTCATATAAAGCTGAGCAGGACAGACAAAACAAAGAGAAGGAGTAGTTGATGAAGAGGATTTTTCTCGTTTTGGAATTTTGTTGATATTCGACAGAATTCAGCATGAGCCAATAAACGCGACACGAATTCTTACAGACCAAGACATTCTCTTCCGAACGGCATATAACACCAGGCAAAAAAGTCCCAGAGCAGGAGCTGTCGATAAAAAATTCGGTCGGAAAAGTCGGCCGTCCCAATTTGATCACCTAAAAATCAATGAAGGATAAATGAATAAATAGCGTCAACACAAATTCTTGTAAAACAGAACATTGCGTTCTAAATGCTATAAAAAGCTGCGTAAAAATTTCAAACCTAAGCAAGAGAAGCAACTGCGCAGATGGCTACTTTTTCACTTTTTTCACTTTTCACTTTATCGACCTAAAAATTGAAAAAATTTAAGAGGAAAAAAACGCAATACATGTTCTGATAGAGCAAATCATTTTCTTTCGAAAGCTGCATAGCACTGTGCAGAAGACCGCCGGCGGAATCCACAATGAATTGTTGAAAAAAAAACGGCGGGGACTTATGGGATCACATAATATTTGCCGGAGGATATACAAAGGAAAATGATGATACATTTTATTTTCCCGTGATAAATTGTGCTCTTTTTGGATTTCTACGCATGTTCACAGCAATTTCATTAATATTCCAATAGTCAATGGAGCGCAATCTCTAAACATAGCTTACCTGCAATATTCATTGATCTTCAGTATGTCTTTTTTTACTTCAATATTTTTCACGCCTTTGCACTGGCTCTTCTGAAAGATCTGCAGAAATAATTTTGTTAATCCAAATGCAGTCCATAGCTTTGTCCAAAACGCTCACAACAATTTGTTGGTGTTAGATGGTTTAAAGCCGATTACTGTTGATTGTCTCTCTTTTTTGTATTTTTTCAATGGCGCACTCTGGGTGCAAAAATGAATGAATGAATGAATAGAAGTAAAAATATTGTTAGATGTCAAATGATACGAGTTTTGCATTTATTCAAACAGTAAGATTATTTTTTATAACTCACTCTGCCAAGGTGAGTTGTTAATAAAATTTTCTTCAAAAAAATCAGTTTTAACTTGACTATGTCTATTTTAACTTTAGACACGTCTGAGTTTGCTTGTCAACTGTTTATTTTTAAAAGAGCCATCTTGCAGGCTAAAAAAATTGGTTTTAAATAATAATAGTATATGGAAAGACACGACTACATGAGCATCGATCATTGAGAGCTTTTTGACTGTTCACAGCGATGAGGGGCAAGCTTCATGACAGAGACTGACAGCCATTGAAGAATCGAGACATCTGATGAGGAGCCGAAGACGTTGTCGGACAGCGAATGGATCGATAGATACACACTCGAATTTATCGCTATCTTCGAATTGTTATGTGGAGTGGTGCTGATTACGGACAGTGCCGTTGAAGCCAGCCACTCCGCTAGACGAGCCGTCCGCTGTCGTCGAGAAATCAAGCGGAAGACACCGGGGAACGTTCTCCTCATTGTAGCTGTCTACCTGTCAGCATTATAGAAGCCCTTGATACCAGATAGAAATAGCTTCAGAACGCAGACTGGATGCACTGTTACCACTAGAGTGCTCACGCTTCATCTATTAGGTTGTAACGAATTAAATGGCACTGGCTCGCGCCATTTTTGACGCGTCTTTACGCGTTTGATCAGGAACAAACCGTAACACGTGGCATATCATTTAGAAGCGCAATCCTTGCTCTACCGGAGAGTACTAAATTTTTTATGTAAAAATGGGAAAACTTTAGAGTTTTATTGACTTTTTTGCAGATGGACAAAAGGGTAATCCGAGGCATTTACTTGTACGAATTCAAGCTGGGCACTACAGCTAAGGAGGCGGACGAGAAGATCAACGCCGCATTCGGCCAAGGATGTTCCACAATTCGGACGGCGTATCGTTGGTATCAGAAGTTCCGGAATGGAGATGAGAGCTTGGGAGAACATGAAGGTCGTGGGAGGCATAGCGATGTTGATGAGGACAAGCTGAGAGATGTGGTAGAGGAGGATCCACACAAAGGTACCAGGGAGATAGCGAAGGTTCTTGGCGTCAGTCACAACACAGCTGCCCGGCATCTGAAGGAAATTGGAAAGACCAGAAAGCTGGAAAGAGGGGTGCCTCACGAGCTGTCTGAGGAGCAAAGAAACCGACGATATGAGATCTCGTCCGCACTGCTTCTACGGAACGAAACGGACCCATTCCTTGATCGCATCGTAACCTGTGACGAGAAATGGATAACGTGCGACAACAGGCGACGATCGGCACAGTGGGTGGACAGCGATGAGAGCCCCAAGGTTTTTGCGAAGCCGGAATTGCACCAAAAGAAAGTAATGGTGACAGTATGGTGGTGTTCGCTGGGAATTATTCACCACAGCTTCCTCCCTCCCGGTGAATCCATCACGGCAGAGAAGTACTGCATTGAAATTGAAGAAATGATGAAAAAGTTGAAGGATATCCGGCTGGCCTTGGTACACCGAAGGCGAGCTCTCCTTCTGCACGACAACGCTCGCCCCCATGTAGCACGAATGACGTTGCAGAAATTGAATGAGCTGAGCATTGAAACTCTACCACATCCTCCGTTTTCTCCCGACCTCTCCCCAACAGACTACCATTTCTTCAAGCATCTTGGCGACTTCTTGGTAGGGAAAATATTCAAATACCAACAGGATGCCGAAAGTGCCTTCGAAGATTTCGTCAATTCCAGAACTTCTGATTTTTATGCTACTGGGATATATAAGCATGTATCACGTTGGCAAAGATGTGTTGAATCAAAAGGTCTTTATTTCGATTAATAAACTTGCCTACAAGCCGAGATATTAACTGTTTAAATTTACAGTGGTTCAGTGCCATTTATTTCGTTACAACCTAATAAATAAAATAAATAATAAATAAATAAATAAATAAATAAACAACTCGTAACAGGATGGGTGAGAAGTATATACCGTTCCTAGGAAGGCACCTCATTTATGTAGATAGAGCACCACAATCCGTTTACATTTAACATTAGCCAAAAACTGTTAGAGTTATTACACGCTTGTTCTATTATTGTGTAGAACAGCCATGGAACTGAGAAGTATAAGGTTGATGAACTAGTGTTGCTAGGCTTTGCTTTTTTTTATTTTTACTCTTTATTTCTTTCTTCAGCACAATGCAAATCAATCAACAACATAACCAATGTTGTCAGTCACTGCTGTGTTCAACCTACTGGGCAGGTCAGCAATTCCTGTTCACCAGAGTTGGGAAGACCGGGAGTCGAAGAAGCCAGCGACCTCCCGATTTAAGCATCGAAACTTTTGAAGCTTTTCTCTGTCAGGAGAGCCTCCAGGGAGCGAATCAAATTGCAATCTGAGGGAGCTACTACATCAGTAGAATATGGCGGATCACGGTCTCCTAGCGTAGCTCCTCGATTTCTTGTTGCTTAGATTTACCTAGAGTGGCGGATCATGAAGAAGGTGCTCTGAAGGTCGTCTCGGCCGCTTTTTCCGAGCAACTTCTGCAAGTTTCTGGAACTGAGTGGCGTAGACGACAGCGGTGACCATGCGCCCTTGCGGGAGCAGCTCATGTTCAGCATTTCCTTCAAGTACCGGAAGCAGCGTAGAAGAACCTTCTTAAGGTGCATGTTCGACTTTGTTTGCGTAGGCAGCCCTTCTCCTCGAGGCAGCCGAATGAACGGCGTGCTTTGAAGTCGTGGAGAGCCCAACTCTCATCCACGATAACTAGGTCTCCCACTAACTGCTTATGAGGCTAGCGGATAAGGAGAGACTGAGCAGATGGATATGAACGGGCGCTATCGGCCAAGTCATGCGGGATCCATCGAGTCAGCACTTTTCGATAGCCGAAGGATTGGAGGCGACTGTTGACTGTCGGGTACACCGTCGAGAACGGCGAAGTCTTCCACTGTTTTGTGGTGTCCCGACAGAGGTTTGCCTTCGAAGGCCGAGTCTTCTCTTGATAACCGAGCGTACCAGCCGTTGGCGGTGTTGGTGGTAGTGATGTCCTTCCTCCATGCGCTGTTGATGTTGCGGACCACTACCGTCGCTGCGGTGCAGCAGTACCACTCGTAGAAGACGATTTGTCGAAGACGCCCTTGTGAAATTGACATTGCACCGAAACCCAAGGAAGAGCATGAGCGGTTATATACCTTGTGCAGAGAAGCTTCCAGAAAGTTACCGAGTGGTAGATCATGGTCGAAACTCGGAAATTCTGAACTTTTGAAGAAAACCCTATCAACGCAGCATGTCAGTAGGAAGACACGCCTCCTCATGGGGGCGTGGGTAAGGAGGTACACCCGCTGTACTGCGGACCGGGAAATTTTGTTTTGCGTCTCAAAGGTTTCGTACGGCAGCCGCTGGACTCTCAGGGAAGCCTGGAGGTTTGGAGGGTGGGTGAGCAAGGGGGATGAGAGGAGGATCGCATGCTTCCCGGCGAGGGATGTGGTCACATCTTGTCTCCTGACCGTCACCCACCCTATCAAGACTTACCGATCAAATGAATAGTTTCAATGAGATGACCTCTAGTACTGCCTTCCTTGGATAACACTTCATGTGTCCCTCAACTACTGAGAGCCTACCCTAGCATGTCCGTCCTTGTCCTTAATGCTTCTGATAACAGCTAACACCCCATCAAATTAGATCAGCGTCTGCGAAGCACCTTGTCGAAGATGCTCGAATTACGGCGATAAACGGCACCGCCGAGGTGTGCTCGTCGCCTCGTAAATTCGCCCTCTTCCGTCGTCGTCGGCCGCCGCCTATCGCCGCCCGCTTGAATCATAGCGCGCTAATCGTTCGGCCATGTTTGGCCAGATAGCGGCACATGAATAATAAACGGCTACGGTAAACAGCTCGCAAGCTGACAATCGAAGTAATCCAACCGTCGTGAGGACGTCTGGGGGTGACCTTGACTGCGACCAGAGGACTTCGCGGACTGTTCTTGCAGACAAGCTGTTGAATTTGCCTTAGTTTTATAAGGAGTTTTAAGAAGGTGTATGACGTCTAGAGCAGTGTACGGCGGAGGAACTAGAATGTCTGCCTTACCAACTCAGATGAACTCGCTGACCTTGCTTTCATTATGGACTCAATACAAATTCCATCCATCCAGGTTTGAGGAGAAGGACTTGTCCAACAATTGGTTTTTATTTAAAAAATCACATAGTTATTAAACGAAGACAAGGGGTGGTCAATGGAAGATCCAGTTTTCCAGAGAAAAACAGTATAAGATCTCGGCTATTCGCTTGCCGTGCTGGCTATGAGTAAATTATCTGAATAAGCTATACATCTTACCCAACTCTTTAACGCAATTGAAACAAATTCTTGACTGGTATCTTCAGGGGGCGTACTATTAGGTTGTAACGAAATAAATGGCACTGAACCACTGTAAATTTAAACAGTTAATATCTCGGCTTGTAGGCAAGTTTATTAATCGAAATAAAAACCTTTTGATTCTACACATCTTTGCCAACGTGACACATGCTTTTTTATCCCAGTAGCATAAAAATCAGAAGTTCTGGAATTGACGAAATCTTCGAAGGCACTTTCGGCATCCTGTTGGTATTTGAATATTTTCCCTACCAAGAAGTCGCCAGGATGCTTGAAGAAATGGTAGTCTGTTGGGGAGAGGTCGGGAGAAAACGGAGGATGTGGTAGAGTTTCAATGCTCAGCTCATTCAATCTCTGCAACGTCATTCGTGCTACATGGGGGCGAGCATTGTCGTGCAGAAGGAGAACTCGCCTTCGGCTTACCAAGGCCGGCCGGATATCCTTCAACTTTTTCATCATTTCTTCAATTTCAATGCAGTACTTCTCTGCCGTGATGGATTCACAGGGAGGGAGGAAGCTGTGGTGAATAATTCCCAGCGAACACCACCATACTGTCACCATTACTTTCTTTTGGTGCAATTCCAGCTTCGCAAAAACCTTGGGGCTCTCATCGCTGTCCACCCGCTGTGCCGATCGTCGCCTGTTGTCGTACATTATCCATTTCTCGTCACAGGTTACGATGCGATCAAGGAATGGGTCCGTTTCGTTCCGTAGAAGCAGTGCGGACGAGATCTCATATCGTCGGTTTCTTTGCTCCTCAGGCAGCTCGTGAGGCACCCATCTTTCCAGCTTTTTGGTCTTTCCAGTTTCCTTCAGATGCCGGCAGCTGTGTTGTGACTGACGCCAAGAATCTTCGCTATCTCCCTGGTGCCTTTGTGTGGATCCTCCTCTACCACATCTCTCAGCTTGTCCTCATCAACATCACTATGCCTCCCACGACCTTCATGTTCTTCCAAGCTCTCATCTCCATTCCGGAACTTCTGATACCAACGATACGCCGTCCGAATTGTGGAACATCCTTGACCGAATGCAGCGTTGATCTTCTCGTCCGCCTCCTTAGCTGTAGTGCCCAGCTTGAATTCATACAAGTAAATGCCTCGGATTACCCTTTTGTCCATCTGCAAAAAAGTCAATAAAACTCTAAAGTTTTCCCACTTTTACATAGAAAATTTGGTACTCAGCGGTAGAGCAAAGTTTCCGCTTCTAAATGATATGCCACGTGTTACGGTTTGTTCCTGATCGAACGCGTAAAGACGCGCCAAAAAATGGCGCGAGCCAGTGCCATTTAATTCGTTACAACCTAATAGCTTTCCTCTTTGCTAGGATAATTCTTGATGCTTCTATTGTTTTTTTCCTGCTTACAGTGACTTAACTTATGTTTGTTTGTGTTGCATTGCTTGCATGGTGCTTCATGCACAGAATAAAAAAAGTATAAAAAGTAAAAAATTTGTAATAATAGGCTCATTTACCTACATAATTTCTGCGCTGTCCAAAGCCTACCCAAATACTGGCAGCTTTTGCATTTCCTTGGCCGAGAACGTCAAGTCGAAAAATAACGAAAACCACCTTCTGAGGCTGAACAAAACTCAATTAGACTGCTCAATATAAGTACTTGAGACTGCCGCTGGTGGCACTCTTTGTGCCTTACTTTAATGATTGATCATTTGTCCACAACAATAATATGGAATTAAAAGCTAAAGGATGGAGTTAATCAAACTTTTTTCGGGATGCTCCACGCATTCTGCTTCCATGGAATCTCGAAAGGCAAGTTGAATGCGTATTTGGCCATACAATGACATGCGGTGGCCAGCCGATGAACAAGTTAGCGCTTTACCCTTCCCAGACAAGTCTGATACCAATTCACTGACAGAAGAAGAATGGAATGCTTGGTTAACTGGGCGGGAAATTCGAACCAAGAACACTGAGGCGAAGTGCACACGACGCCCAGCGCTTCCTTCGTCTGCGCTGCCATGCTTTTCATCATACAGGGTTCGATTTTTGAGGGAAACGAAAATGAGACCCCATTCCTAAGTACAGCGCAAGAACCCGTGGTGGACGAGGAGACCACCAGACATCTTCTAAAGTAGAGGAACGTGGTTGACATTGAATTCAGCACTGGACACCATATGGCTTAATAGTAAGCAGCCTCGCCGAACCATGTTGAACCAGAACCCAACAACTCGACGAAGAGCGCAAATTTTGGGCTCTATTTGTTGATGTTTATATGAGGTTTGTGGACAAATAGTAGCCTCATGAAGAGTTCTCGACTTCCTAAGTACGAAGAAGGGACGATATTGAAGAGCGAAGACGCTGAAATACTGCATGTAACAATCTTGTCGTAAAGGACAAAGGATAAAGGGCGGCGTTAGTCGATCCTTTTTGAGTGCGCCATGCATTCTACTTCTACGGGACGTCGTGGAGACCATTTGAATGCGTATTTGGATTATACAATGACTTGCGGTGGCCAGTCGACTTGCAAAAGACAAATCAGCGAGTCTGGTAACAATTCACCGACCTCGAAGGGATGGAAGGCTTCATTGGCCTAGGTGGGAAATCTGAACCAAGAACCTGGCATAGGGTGCACGCGGCAGCCGGCACCTCCTCCGACTGCACTAAACGTCTTTCCTTACCGCTCATACAGGGTGTTCCAGAATAACGTGATGAAGGTTTTTCAAAATTATAACTATGAAACAACTGACAGCTTACAAATCAATACATAAATAACAATAACATAGACACCAGGCAAGTATATTGATATGAATTCGAAGTGGCTCCCTTGGCGCGAATACAGAAGTCAAAACACTTGGTGAAGTTTCTGGCGATGGGCCGCAGGTCATCTGGAGACAGTCCCGACGCAGAGATTCCTTCTGGGCCTCCAGACTTGGCGATGACGAGGACCCTGGCCTTCAAAATGGACTGCTTTAGTCCGTCGGATTCAGATCCAAAGATTGCGGTAGCCATTCCGCAGACATGATGAAGTCGGAAAATTGGCCTTGCACAATGCTTGCGTTCTTTTCGCCCTGTAGCTATTGGAGCCAGAAAAGTACAACAGCCTCGAAGATGTCCCGTCCGTACACATCTTCATTTACTTTCTACTTCTTCGTCCAAAAAAGGGGGTCTTTCCGTTGCTGTAGATCTCTCCTCAAGCGCCTGCGGATTTTGACGATGTTTGACGATGGCAGAGATGGCTGAAGCCTCTCCATATACTGCCGTTTTGGGGGTTATGAACCTACTCCACGGGGAACAGCTTCTGGTCCGTGAGAAGTGTGCGCTCCCACCCACGACCTGCGACCCACAGCTTGAGCTGGCGGCATCGATGGAGCCGTTCGCGCCGATTCTTGTCTATCAGGCGCTGGACTTTTTGGAACTTGTAGGACTTGAGTAGTCATTGAGTTTCCTTCTGGCTATTTGATGCACTGATATGCGACTAACACAGATATGAATTGGGCGATTTTTCTCAGGAGAATTTCCTCAAATTTGGGATTTTCGCTTTTCGATAACTTTCCGAATCTGCAGCGACAGTGGTATCTCTTCATTTTCCTGGACGGTCACCTTTATAGCCAAGCTCCTTATACGGGTTTCTGTGGAGACAGTCGACCGAGCTGGTTAACTGATGTCGCATTGGCGCTTTCCTTGACGATGAAGCTCCAAAATGGCAGTGAGATGATTTGGCATCTTGAGAAAAACTGTAATTCAGACAAAATATAACTTAAAATTACAACACGAACAGAAAGATACGCACAAAAATGTCGCTATTGCCGCCATGCTGCAGATCGATGCGTTCGCTTTGGAGAACGTCAAAACTTCATCACGTTATTTTGGAACACCCTGTAGTTGCTCCATGAAGTGTCCCTGAAGTTCTAGGAACCCAAGAAGAGGCCGATATTGAAAGGCAAAGACGCCGAAATAATGCATATAACAATCTTATCTAAAAGTAAAAGGATAAAGGACGATGTTACGGATGCTGTAGAGGAGATTCGAATGCATATTTGGCCATACAATGACTTACGGTGGCCAACAGATGAACAACACAACGATCAATCCTTCCCAGACGAGTCTGGTACCAATTCACCGAGCTCGAAGGGGTGGAAGCTTCATTGGCCTAGGTGGGAAATCTGAACCAAGAACCTGGTATAGGGTGCATGCGGTAGCCGGCACCTCCTCCGACTGCGCTAAACATCTTATCTTATGATAAAACTATTCATACGTTAGACTTAGGTTGTTGCACACAAAACATAAGGTGTGTAAACGAAAAGGTCCATCAGCCTTCTGTGTGTTGTGGCATTGATACCTGCTCTTTTATCGTTGATGTTCTGTTATTTTTCTATATTTTAAATATTTCACACCTCTCTCCATCACGCTGACAATCGCTCTTGATTCGATGTTCGATCTTTTCATTTGTACCGCTAGTTTCCTTAGTTTCCTTTCTTCTCCCGTTGATTCCCTCGCCTTTGAGTACTTTAAGGAGCGTTCTTTTTAGTGCAAAAATTAAATAAAACTAAAAAATCTCCTTTATAAATGAATTCATCTCGCCTAGATCGATGATTTCATTTTTCCCGTTGTTTTCATTATCAGATCTTTTTTGCTCACCTGGATTGCCTCGTATCCAGATACTTTTTGAAGCACTGATTTTAAAGCATAGATAAAATAAAATATTTATAAATGGATTTCACTTGTTATAACCAGTTTTAGATCAGCTCACTTTAGCGAGTAACCACATAGTGATCCAATCGGTACTCAAGCTTTAATAGCTGATGGAATAAAGATCAGTGAATGTGATGGCCTTGAAAAACGGCGATCATCATCGATGGTTCCGTTTTTGCTCTCAGCTGAACCAGACGTTTCGCATGCTATTCAGCTGCCATTTGAGCCGAACTCCAGTTTTCGGTGAGCCGTGGAAATCTGCCGTCGATTAAGCGCGGCGTTTTCGACCGATCCGGATTAGTGACGGGGAGGCGCCTACCGGTTACGCGGGAGGTTATAATCGGCTGGACAACAGCTCGACCCTTTTGAGGTCCTTCGGCAAAGCTGCGGCCGAAATCCTCTCTCGCACTCCTTTCAAGTTGCTCAAACTCTTAGCTCTGTGCAGCCAACTTTGGCATCGATAGGGTGCCACGAAATGTCGTCTCTTATTCTGAGGAACTTCATGTTTCTCGGCCGAATGCCCCATAGATCTTCATCGCGCCCATGTTCTTATGGTTAGAAAGGAACAGTTTTATATCTAAAGAAGTACATACATACAGAGCACGGCTTCGTAGGTTTGACAAGATCGGCACTCATTAGCAAGCTTCACCGCTCCAAGGTGTTGTTCTTATTCAGAAAAAAAATGGCTGAAATCGTCCTGAGCGATAAAAAATAAAGGATGGAGTCAAAAATTCCCATCTGGAACGCATTAGACACTCTTCTTTTTTGAGATGGTATGGAGGTAATTTGAGTACGTACTTTGCCTATACATGGGCGCGTGTAGCGCAGTCGGAGGAGGCGCGACTGTCGGGTGCACCCGATACCAGGTTCCTGGCTCGGATTTCCCGCCCAGGCCAACCAAGCCTTCCATCCCTCCGGGGTCGGTGAATTGGTACCAGACTTGTCTGGGATGGATAAAGCGCTGACTTGTTCATCGGCTGGCCACCGCAAGTCATTGTATGGCCAAATACGCATTCATGTCGCCTCCACGACATCCCGTAGAAGTGGGATGCGCTGGCGCATCCCAAAAGGGATTGAGTAACGCCGTCCTTTATCCTTATCCTTTACTTCGCCTATACAACAACTGAGTTGGCCAACTGATAGACAATTCAGTGCTTCAGGCTTTCCAGACAGGTGCCGTATCAGCTTACCGACCACGGAAGCATGGAAAGCTTGGTTGGGCTAGGCGGGAAACCTCATCTAAGAACTTTGACATTGGGACACCTGGCCTTCTCCAACTGCATCTGGAGTTCCCTGCAATTTTTAAGGCAGAACATAACGCTGAAGATTATTCCGTTATTTTGGGTAATGCACCACGCACTGTGCTACGGAATAGATTTTCAGTGTGAAGCAATTTCAATGTGTGTCTGGTGTTTCGTGAAGACCCCCCGATAGACAAGTCAGTGTTTTCTCGTATCAGACCCGACGATTCTGACTCCAACACAGGACACATGAAGGTTTAGCTGGCCTGGCCTGGGCGGGACCCGTACATGAAATGATTCGGTATGTAGATCAATCCGGCGTTTGCTCACTGAAGAACTCTTCCATGCTCACTGTGAACTACTTAAATCTAGATTACTTCAGGTCTGTGGCAGTCGGCAAGTGGTCCTACGGTTAGATATCCTTTTAGTAAGAAAAATGCAAGCTTTTGTAACATCAATACAGCATGCTGGAGTGTATTTTTTGCTTAGAAGATGAATGCCTTTGGAAATATGGAAGTTACAACAAAACTTCGTTAAACACTTGGGGTTTTTCAACGCTACTGATTTTATGTAAAACTATTTTGTAGCTCTGATACAGCAAATATATTCAGGCTACAGTACACAAACGAAGGTGATGAAGGATAAAGGATAAAGTACGGCGTTGCTCAATCCGTTTTGGGATGCGCCACGCATTCTACTTCTACGGGATGTCGTGGAGGCAATTTGATTATTTGACCATACAATGACTTGCGGTGGTCAGCCGATGAACAAGTCAGCGCTTCATCCTTCCCAGACAAGTCTAGTACCAATTCACCGACCCCGGAGGGATGGTAGGCTTGGTTAGCCTGCGCGGCAAATCCGAACCAAGAACTTGGTATCGGGTGCAGGCGGCAGTCGGCGCCTCCTCCGACTGCGCTATACGCGCCCTTAACGAAGGTGATAAAAGGAACTAATGAATATGTAGAAAGGTGATAGAAGAAACCAATGACTAGTAGAAGTAGTTGAATATTTAATTGAATAGTCAACAATATAACATAGAAACTCCCATTTTCATAACGATGTTTTGTCGCGATAAAAACCCTAGCGCCATGCGGGACTCGAACTCGCACCTCCTGCTTACCGGGCGGGAATGCTTTTGCAACAAATATCATTATGAGTACTTACACCTCTACACCTGCCACTTGAGGCTTGCGGGCAATGAATTGAAACTCACATTGTCAACTATTTATTTCTAAAGTGATTCTTTTCTTGCCATTTTACCTAGTTTTCAAGCTCTAATTTTTTCATCACAGGAAAATAGGGCTAAACTGCATGAGTGTTCCGCCCGGAAAGAGATCCTATCCTCGAAGTAATCCATACTCGCCGCTTGAGAAATGTGTCACGATTTAGTCATCCCCGGCGCCTAATTGGTTTCACCTAGAACGTTTCACTTTAGTGAGTAATCGCCGAAAGGTTTCCGTCACAAAGTTTCCTTCGCACGTCCTCCTTCCATGCTCACGTTATGGGACCAGAATGGTTTCACTAGTTTAGCAAATCTCGGGAATTTATAATATCAGCGCTGAATGACTTAAATTCAATAAAACTAGGCAACAGACGGTAAGATGACCCCTGATTAAATTCACTCTTCCGCTCTCTGGTGAAGATGATTCACTTAGCCAATAAAGCCGTCTTGTCGCAATCAACTCGATGTCATCGATTTGTCGCTAACAGGTGCTCCAATACAGCTGTACCATCATATTCGGCTCAGTGTTGTCTTTTAAATCTATGTAGACAAAAATCGATTACACTGGCCGAAAAATCGATAATATCGATCGATATTGGTCGCGGATTAAAGCTTTCTTCCCGCTGTGAGGCTCATCTATTGACCATATTCGCCTGAATCTCACTACAAGCGGTCACATCCATATGAAAATCGATAAAAATCTGCCGAAAAATCGGTAATATCGATCGATACTGGTCGACGCCTGTGACACGTCTCCTGAATCAAGGTGTTCGTTGCACGACGACTGTGACACGCCTTCTGAATGCAGACGCTCCTTCCACGATGTCTATAACACCTCTCCTGAATTCTGCACTAGTCCCTGGCACTCTTTCTGATTCTCGCATGACGTCTATGACTAGTTGTCAGTTAGCGTATACTGTTCCACACGGTTTTTTTTACTATGACTAGTCTCCTGAATCTTGTCGCTCGTTACACATCTTTACTAAAACAGCAAGAAGTTTGCTTCAGTTCCTGCCTGCGTAGGATCCTGTAAATATTTAATAGCTAAATTTAGTTGACTAATATGATTTACTCTTGCATTCTGTTGCTGAAATGTTTATGGGGCGAAAAATTACTTTAATAGAAAAGCAAATTCTCCAAGCTATTCGGACTTGCTAGGTTCTGAAAAGCGAACTTCAGCAGGTAAAGTCCATTAAATCTGTTAAGCGCTGGTTTTACATTTTAAAGAATTGATCTTGCCGCTCATCTAAGATGCATTATGTACCATTCGTCAGTAAATAAGTTTTTTTAAACTGGGCAGTTTTTACGGTTAAAAGCTGCCCAGTAAGTAGAATGGTTTCTGTAGTATCTTGAATAGTAGTGCTGCTTATAAATTCGCCGTCGAACTCTTTCGAAAAAATGATTCAGCAAATTTATTTGCTCATCAATTTTTTCATACGGTCGAAAATCGAATGAGCTCTATTTTTCGCTTAATCGAATATTCGGTAAAGTTGTGCTCTCCCAAAAATTCCGAATAACCAAATATATTTGAGTAGCGACGATTCTCGAATAATCGAAAATCGGATACATTCGAAAATCGCGTTTTTTCGAACGTTCAATTACGAATATTTCGAATGGAATTATTCGAATTCGAATGTTCGAATATTCATTAGGGCACAACTATATTATTCGAATAGCCGAATAATTTGTTCAAATAAGGCTTTTTGCTTAAGGATGTGGAGTGTATTCGATCTTCGAATGACATTCGAATATGGCTTACTTTCGACCTCGAATTCAGACGAATATTTTAAAATGTAGAACTAACGAATATTCGACTATTCGAGCAATTATCCGAATAAATTATTTGAAAAATATAGCGCCTATTTTATCTACAGTATCATGCACACTCCTGGAAGTTCGGTGTCACCGCTTAGAGCGAAAAATTGAACTGCGGTGTAGGTCTTGAAAGGCTTTTCATTCGAGCGCGAGACCAGCCTCAGTGAAGAGTCTCGGGCGAAACCTCGTAGATGACACTGGATAGCAAGTGTAATTGTAATTGATCCGATAATTGATCGAAACTCTCGTCGTCGTCGCCTGAACACGATTCACAACGTTTCAGCACTGCGAAGCCGTTTGCTGCCATGCACAAATTCGCCACCGTCTTTCTGACCGTCGTACTGATCTCAGGTTAGTGACTCAGAAGATATTTCAACAGCTGACAGACTCTGCTCTGAACACTGAACGTCACCCAGGAACGTATGTTAATCCTGTTGTTAAGGTCACCATATGCAAAAGGTATAGAAAATGGCGTTAATAAGATTCGTTGTGGGTTGCGCCATGCATTTTACTTCCACGGGCTACGATTGAGGCAATTTGAATACCATTTATCGCATGCAATGACTTTTCGCAGCTATTAGATGGTATTTCAGATCTAAAACTTTTTGACAGACCTTTAAGGGTCTAGAGGTTTCTTCATTTCAAATTCAAATTTCACATTCAATACCAGACAAAGGCACTGAAATCTGTCCAAATGAAAGGCTTTTTCTTTTCTTTTTCTCATGCTTCTTGACGACGGGAAAATTGAAAAATTATCGAAATATACGCAATATAAGGGGCAACGAACTGCCCAAGTACTTTCTTTATTTTAGTGCGTATTTAGCCTATAGAGTGACTGGCAGTGGTCACTTTATAAAAATGTGAAGACGTTTCCCAGACAAGTCTTATCTCCGAAAAGATGAAGGGGCGAAAAATCCGAACCAAGCACCTTGAATTGAAGCGATTTGAATTGAATTCTGCAGTATCACCTGTTAAAAAACTATACTGTCAGAGTAAATAGTGGATTTTTATCGTTTATCTTAAACAAACTTTACTAGTTTATCCCAGCGTATTGGAAATCATTGAATTTGTTGGTGTATTGTAGGAAGAGATTGCGCTGCGCACCATTCTATACACTGCATTGTCTACTGGAATGCTACTGTAGTAAAATTGTGTGAATCTAAAAACGGCAAAAGCATTTACGAAAACATAAATGCACCACCACTTTCACTGTGCGTAATATCTTTTGGTAAACAGCATTTACACAATCAATCAAGTAAACATGACAATGCGCTCGACGACTACACGGCAGAATCTCCCAACCGGAATAATTCTTTGTGTCAATGCACATGAAGCGCTTTTCCAGCAAAAGAATAGCAAATCTATGCTCATTCAAATTCTTTTTGGGTCGTCTTGGAGGTTGTTCATCCAATTTTTTAAATAAATATTTTGCCTTTGTTATAAGGTGTCTATTTTAACTTTTAAAACATTTATTTTTGCCGAGAAAGTGTTTTCTTTTAAATAAAGAGTATGCAGTCCTTAATGAAAATAGTATATTTATCAAAAAACTGCGCGTTGGGGGTTTCAAAAATCTAGCTGTTTTTTCCTGTTTCAAACGTACATGATAAGTGTCTGTGATCATATCCGTACCATGATATGTCGTCTGTGCGATCCTGGTATCGGTATCGATGTATCTACGGTTTCCACTTGATAGCCATCACCTAGTAACTAATAGTTCAATTATTTATTACGTCTGTCAAAGAGTGGTCTTGTGTTCAGTTCTGTGTAAGCCCTAGTTTACACTTGCGCCGCTGCGAGGCGCGGCACCATGGTCCGGATGGATATCGACCGGGCGGCGCGAAAAATCGATATCTACGGCAATCGTGGTGCCGCGTGGCAAGTATAAACTAGTGCTAAGGGGTTGTTTAGTGTACGCACGACGCGTGACGCGATGCATGTGTAGTGGTCAAATTGTTCGAGCGACGCGATCGATCAATTCGGCCGCTAGGCCCCGTTTATACTTCGTCGCGGCGCGACGCGACGGCCATGCAATGGGCCCCGTTTATACTTCGTCGCGTCGCGTCGCGCCGCGTCGAAGTATAAACGGGGCCCTACCCACCGTATCGCGTCGCGCGTCGCGCGCACACTAAACAAGGCCAAAAAGGTGTTGTAGTAGTGACGTTCCATGCTAGTATTGATCGCCGGTGCCGTTGTCTGTTGTACTTTCGTATTTCGTATGTTAGAGGTCCCCGCGCGAAAGCTTCCCGCGCTACCGTAACCCGACGGCGATATAAGGCGAGTCCCCGGTAATGAGTGATTCATTCGACGTCAATGTTGGCCTCGAGCGGCCGGAAAACCCGCCATTTAAGCGAACGTGTTCTCCGGCCATCCCAACGGTTTAACAACATTGACTTGTCTCCTTTATTGCAAGGGCCCAGACAAGTATCTACGTGCACTTTTTGCTAGAAGCTCAGCGTTCTTGTTCGGATTCCCATCAATCAGAGCGGCCAGTTTCTCCTGATTTCCTTCGTTATTGTCTCTTCCTATCTTCACCTTTATCACTTGTATCACATGTTCTCCTGTGGATCATCGAGTTTCTCGAGCGTGCGCCAGCAGCGTCAGTCATCCATTCGACCATGGCAGCGTGCCAGAGTGCTTCAATGTATCGAGTGACACGAAGAGCGTCATATCGTTCGCTAAGTGCTTTCCCGAAGAATTCCAACCAACGCGTTGGTGGGCGTCCTGGTACTTAATAAGGATAAGGATAAAGGACGCCGTTATTCAATCGCTTGGGATGCGCCACGCATTTTATTTCTACGGGATGTCGTGGAGGCGAGTTGAATGCGTATTTGGCCATACAATGACTTGCGGTGGCCAGCTGATGAACAAATCAGCGCTTTATCCTTCCCAGACAAGTCTGGCACCAATTCACCGACCCAGGAGGGATGGAAGGCTTGGTTGGCCTGGGCGGGAAATCCGAACCAGGAACCTGGTATCGGGTGCAGGCGACAGCCGACGCCTCCTGCGACCTAGGAGGGATGGAAGGCTTGGTTGGCCTGGGCGGGAAATCCGAACCAGGAACCTACGCGCGTCTGGTACTTAATAATTTATGTTAATGTATCTATACATTTCTACTATCGAATCCAATTAATTAAATCTATTAAATATTCCTTTTCTTTTCTTTTCTTATTTTCAATTTATAGAACGGGCGATTTTCTTTATATATTATAAGGTTATCAGTATCAGATATATTTCCATACCCTCTGATATGATCGTAAAGCCAAAAGGCATCTGGCGTACCTCCGAATCGCTCCAGAGACTGGTCGCGGCTATAGTGTTCCTAGGGTAGCTACGCACTTCGCAGCTACCCGCGCAACACTATCGCCGCGACTAGTCGCTGGAGCGACTCGGAGGTATGCCAGATGCCAAAGTATAAGCTGTACTAATCAATTTTATCCAAAAAATTCTTTTTGCAAAAGAGTATCCTTGTCTATATTACCTTCTAAGGAATCTAAGAAATCCTCTAAGGAATCCTGGTGTTCTCTTGACATCCCGCCGAATCCAGTCGGTGACGGCTCTCGGCGGCGAAACGCATTACGTGGCCGGCCCACCTATTTTTCGACGACTTAGCCAATTCCCCAGCGTCTCTGATTTCAGCAGTAACTGTTAAAAGCTGTTCGAAAGAATTTTCACTCTAAAAATCGCATTCCAATAACGTGTTCTGAAAAAATTAAGATCCGTTTTCATACAATTTGATACAATATCGTTAGCGTATGATTGTAGGGAAGTTTTTAGTAGCACTAGCAGAAAACGATTCAGTAAACGTGCGTGGTCAACTGAACGTTGCCGGTGAAGGCGAAGAGGTGAGCAGCGGCGTTGCTGTCGACTACGATAACGGTGAGCACCAGTTCCATTTGTGAGAATTTTTCACTTATTTCCCTTCAAATGCGATTTTTTTTGACTGAAGGTCACTGATTTTCAGATAAGCTCTTCGATGAGTTGCCGTCGTTGCGGATTGCACGCGAATATCTCCGACGAAAGATTGCCGCTGAGCGCCGGATGGAGAAATTTGACGAGAACATCTGATCGCTAGCTATCCATAAAATAATCTTTGTACATTTTCACTTCGTATATGATATGAAAGACCATAAACGATGTATAGTCATTTTGAGCTGCCTGCATGAAATGCGCTTTTGACGACAAATAAACCTCTTCCATTCCAACATGCACAAGCCGTTCATTACCACGTTAGTGGCGCACTAACCGAGTGCATCAAAACTAAAAACTGAGGCCAGATTCATCAACGATTAAATCACAAGTGCGAGGGGTAAAAGGGGTAGAAATACCTACAATGAAGCTCCCTACCAGTAGCCGTAATAATGAAGCGGCGGGAACGGGAAGGTAAGCGAGATCTTCTCGCAATCGTTCCATTCCCTTCCCGGTCTCCCAGTACGGGTTGGTTTTTATGTTCATATTTGTTTCATGAATAGCCATTTCCAGCTCCTGACGAGGTCGCTTCCCGTAGGAAGCTAGGAACGTTCCCAGGAACTTTCATGAATAAGGTCATAGGGGTGTGCTTAAATGCATTCCGAAATTTCGTAAATCGCAAATCGCAGTTACGAAAAAAATCATCGTAAATCGTCGGTCGTTAGCCGTAAATCGTAAGTGGTACCTTTAGTTGCATTAAACACTAAATAAACCTTTAGTCTAAACACTAAAACTAAATAAACCTTTATTTGCACAAACACAAACTATAGAGATTTCCTGTATGGATCTGTGAGTCTTCCCAAGACTGCGAGGTGCAATCCCAAGAGGGGGGGGGGGGGGGTGACACCCTATAACTGGATTTGGATGTCCTACCGCTCGTTCTCGGACGCAAGTCCAGCTGTAAGATGGCCCCCAGAGTCTACTCGGAAGGCCAATCAGTATCAGAAACAGGGATTACAAGCGGAGCCGCTTGAGCCTCTTCACGCCTTTACAACCAATTTTTTAAAATATTCCAGCGCCAGAACCCGCTATTTCCTGGTGGGGCATCAGGTAACCTCGTCTATGTGTTATGTTGTATGTATTTATGCTCAAATAGGAGTGCTTTAGAAATGATTTTGGAGTGCCTCCCTCTTTGGGATTACAGCGCTTACGATCCTATCTTGTTAAATGCCAAAATGGTGTTTCCACAAGAAGCGGGGCGAATAGGCTTATCGGTATTTCCAATTCCTCATCTACGTTCGAGCGGTCGATGGGACATGCATAGGTGAGCCCTAAACGTATGGATGATCTGAAACGCTTTTAAGTAAAGCATGAGCATTAGAGGATCTATCCTAATGGATGGGGCACTTTACTCAATTTGGTGGACAACAAGGGCAAAACTGAAGATGAACTACATATCGACTTCTGTGTTTGCTTATTTATCTTTCTGCAGCCAGTTTCGCCACTGACAAGGTTGCTCACGCTGGTCCACTCCTACTTTGACGTCATCTCCAACTGACCTTCTCCCAATATTTCAGTCTAATGTTGTTGCGTATGCTTAACGTAACAATAGCCATTAGACCTAACCACCTGCTGCCGTGGCAATGCGCCAGCTCCCGCTTACGTCATCCGAGCTGTAGCCATTAGAGCTCGTTTTCGTCGTCGAAGCCCGTAGCTAGGTTCTGCGCTCTTCGAACCCAGAACCAGGCTAGGGAAGGGACTACAGGGTGTGGTGCAGAACTGTATAAACGCAGGTGAACAGAAACCCCGACCTCCCTCGTATGAAGCACCGCCACTACCACTGCCCCACGACCCGCTTGCCCGGAATGCCATCGCGGGTTTACAAGACTCGAATGTCGATCGAATACCCACGTGGACGCCGACGCGATCCGTGACGCAACGGCAGCAGCCACACGCTACAGTATCGCGGGATGGTGAGCAAACCTGCACATCAACCCGCGACTCTATGGAATGCATCGACAGAAAGTGGTTAGATCTAACGAAAGGTAAGACTAACTTCACACATTCGCGACGGTGTCCACTCATATGAGTGGCAGCGAAGAGGGCGTGACGGACGGTGTCCACTCATTTGAGTGGACGGAGGAGTTTTGGGGAATAACTTTCTTTATTAATGTTCCTGTTCAATTTTCTTCTCAAATTCGCAAATTTTAGTAACAAGCCAATGCTAGGTTTGCGTAGGCAGAAAAATGATTGGCTTTTTCGTAGCTATCAAGACAAGAATTTCTCCAATTACTGAAAGCGAACATACCTCTAGGCGAGAATTAATGCCACAAACTTCACATGAAACATGAATTGAACACTTGAATGAAACAACCTAGGCTCTGAGTGATTATGACAATAAACAAATATTCAACAGGAACACTTTCTGTCGTTGGAGCACTTCAAACAAACATATTTTTCACAACCTGAGCAGCGCGTATGGACTCTCCTTTCTTCTTGGCAATATCTCTACACAGACTGCTGCTCAGTTTCTGTAGCAACCTGTTTGGCTCTTCTGGACTTTTCTTAAGTCGGCAGTAACGTTTCCCAAAATTGTTTTTTTCGTGGAAGTCCACGCAAATGAGCGGAACCACGCGCGCACCAAAAAAAGCCGTCGCGCGCAATGGGCGCGAAAACGCTCTCGTCGTGAATACGTTAACATACAGGGTGTCTCAAAAACTGTATGAGCTGTTCGAAAGATGATAACTTTGCCGTCAGTAAAGATACTGAGGAAATTAAATGCCGTGTGAAAACACAAGAAAGTAAATATTTTATGGCTGATGAGCGACAAAGATTGTGCTGCACGCTCGTGTTTCCTGCATTGCCCTCGATTTTTTGTGTTTCGCTTCAGTACTTATAATAATTTCTCCATAATGTGATCGTGTCGATTGATTTGTACTCCTTTTGGTGCAATCCCAGGGCGGGGTGGGGGCACTTATAACGGGAGTTACGCCCCTCGTTCTCTCCGTATGTTCACCACACCCCCAACCCCAGGGATCCCTGGAAAGCCCCAACAGAAAGAGTCTCCTGGGAAGACCCAACAAAGAACATTATAACAATAACAAAAACGAAAACAAACTATAATATATAAAAAATACCTATAAAAATAAAAATAATAAAAATAAAATATAAATAAATAAATAAATATAAAAAATATAATAAAAATACAAAATAAAAAATAAAAATATATAAAATAAAAATATGTCCCGGATCACCTCTGCGTATCGGCGTGAGGTGAAATGGTCGACGCTCACGCACTCGGTAGGGCGGTAATTTAAACGGGATTAGCCGGTAATGCCTTATCGTGTTATATCTAATTTTTTCAATGTTCCGGCGACGGGATCCGCTGTTTTCACTGGAGGGCATCAGGTACGCACTCTTATATTTTATATGTTGTGTGAGTTTATCTTCAAATACTGTTCACAAGTGACTATGGAGGCTCCTCCCACCTTGGGATTGGTTTATAATAAAAATAATAAAAATATAAATAAATAAATAAATAAATAAATAAATAAATAAATAAAATAAAAATACAAAATAAAGAATAAAAAATATATAAAATAAAGATATGTCCTGGATCACCTCTGCGTATCGGCGCACGGTGAATCGGTTGCGCTCACGCACTCGGTGGGGCGGTAATTTAAACGGGGATTAGCCGGTTTATGGTTTAAAATCTAAAAACACACTATAAATTGCGCCAAAATGCAAGGTATCCTAAAAAATCAGCGAACTGATTTAAGAGTTCTAACACTGATGCTTGCTAAGCTTTTGGAGCTATCTGAGACTCATATGATAGACTAGTCTGACACATTCATGAAGGGGCGTTTGCATATTCCAGAAATATGATTTTGTTCGCCACTCTACGTCTCCTATTTCCAATAGCTGTCCTAACCTGTCCTGGGCATCTTAACCCGGTGAGTACCTGTGCTTTTAAGCTGAAAATCGAAAATCATAATCTGAAACATCTAGCCAGGAAACTGAACTTCTCAAGTGAGTCTGCTAACAATCTTTCCTAAGTTTCGAAAAAGAAAAAAACTAAAACAGCATGCTCTCATTACGGCACATTCGTTAGAACAGCTATTATTTGAAGTTTTGCTTCAGGCCTTTGTGTTTGGTGAGAACACCGGATGCGCCGTGACATTCGCACTGGAGAACATTTGTGATTTCGAAAAAGTCTACCCAAGACCGGCTTTCACGTATTATTATCCCCTGATCAATATGTCGATACCGGTGAGCTCCACCAATACATTAATTCAGCTGCTCAAAAAAAATCTTACAAGGAACTGTCTGAACGGTACGCAGGAACGGGAAGACGAATACTTCAAAAGAATCTCCATCGTCCATTTGAATTCTATTGAACTTTCAGATCGTCCTACAGATTTGCCTTGAGGATTCGCTAAAAACGAAATATGTTTCACTACTACGTATTCATCTTGCCATTCCAGCGTACAATTGAGACAGTTCCTTTGTAGGTGGTAGTTGTGCCCGAATGACCTATTCGATTAGTTATTCGAATGACTTCTATTCGAATTTGAGCATTTGGGTTTGAATATTCAAAAAAAAATCGCATATTGCGAATACTCATACTAGAAACACACTTTTCGAATATATTCGAATTCGAATACTCGGAGATTGCGGGCATTCGAAACCATCCGAATATTCGAAGTTTTTGCGAGAGCACAACTATAGTTAGGAGGATATTTTCAGGAGGCTATGACGTGCTTCAAGTATTCTGGGAGTTATGTCACGAATACTTCAATAGTTTGCATGTGTGGCAAAAAAGATTGCCATGAGTGGAATAATGTAGAGGTAAGGAAGGAGGTGATTCTCACAATTTAGGAGAAGCTTCGAATTTTTCCTTGGTAAGGAGAGAAATACAAAAACTAGAAAATAAAAATTAACATGAGGGCTAAGAATAAAAATAGAACGGCACTAGTCAGTTCATCTTCGAACACGCTTCTAGTTCTACGAGGTGTTGTGAAGGCAATTTTCATGCGTATATGGGTCTTTAACGAGTAACACAGTCGGAGGAGGTGCCGGCTGCCGCGTGCACCCGATACCAGGTTCCTGGTTCGGAGTTCCCGCTCAGTCCAAGCAAGCCTTCCATATCTTCGAGGTCGGGCTGGCTATCGCAAGTCATTGTATGGCCAAATTCGCATTCAGGTGGCCTCCACGACATCCCGTAGAAGTAGAATGCGGGGCGCATCCCCAAAAGGATTCAGTAACGCTGCCCTGTATTCTTTACTCTTTATTTGGGTCTTTAAATGCTCAAGCAGATGGCGTGAAAACTAAGACAGGCTGGAAAAAGGGACAGGATTGAACGAATCGGTATGGAACCTGCTTCGTGGCTCTTCGCACTTCGACTTCTGAAAACGTCACGATGCAGTCATCATCCCTTAACTCGTCCTTCAGGGCACAACGGTTCCTCGAACGATAAGACATCGGAAACAGCTTTATTACGTATGCACATCACTCTTTTCTTTGAGAGCATATAACAGTCAGTGGATAGAGGATGGAACAGTTTTGGGCCTTCGTGTTCCAGAGCTCACTGAAAGACATAAAGGCTCTGCCGGTAGATGAAAGTGAAGCCAGGGACGACGACCTAAAGACGTATGGCGACTGCTTGCTGCGGCGATTTTTCGGAAGAGGTGTTAGTGAGGCTCACGAAGCTGAGACGACGTCACAATTACCATCAAGTGAAGAAGGAGAAAGCGGTATGATTCCTGATAAGAACATTTTGGTATCACATAAGCCAGATGAAGCTTACGGTTTCATCGGCCATTCTTTATTTATACCATTCTCGCGTAGAGCTGGACCCTTATCAAATAAAATTTGACACTTTTCAAATCAAATCCGACACAACTTAAATTACATTTGGTACTTTCGGAGTCAAAGTGTACACTTTTCACGTCAAATTGGAACCACCTCTAGGATAGCTTAAGGCCCCGTTTATACTTCCGATTCCGAGCGACGCGACAGCACGTAAAGTGGCCAAATTGATCGATTGCGCCGCTAAATCAATATGGCCATCAAACGCGTCATCGCGTCGCTCGGTGTCGAAGTATAAATGGGGGCCAAAGAATAATGAAATCAAAGTGAACTACTCCAAATCGAAATGACCTTCTTAAACTGCGAGCTCTACAACATGGTCAGAATAATTTTTGTTAAAAAAATTGGCATTAGTTTTTCGAAACTTTCTAGTTTAATTTCCTGAGTGAATAATATTTATTTATTGTCTACGATGCATAGGGCCTACGTGATATAGGATGCCGCAGAATAGGAAACTTTTACCACTACATGAGCATTGAAATTTCAACACATGAAATCTAGAAAAAAAAGCAAAAACTTGCTCCTAGCAAAATATTTAATATCGTATATTATTAATTTATTTTTAGTTATTTATATTTTTACTTTTTTCTGTCAATGCTAAAAAAGACTAAAAATTTATTTTTCGCAAAAAAAGAATGAATAAAAGCTTGTTTTAAAGCGCAACAAATCTTTTAGTGAAAAACACCAGATCGCGCCAAGCGGTCAATAAGCGCTTTTATTTGATTTACAGTGTAAATGCCACTTACACCAAACATCAAAGTTAGATTATGTGTGTGCTTTACAAAGTGATGCTTTTGTAGTATCGTTTACAGGTGTAAAACTCCATGCAAACAGAAATTCGGCTGTCAATCGAGTAAAGATCGCGACGTCTTGGAGGAGGCCACGGCGCAATCTTTTTAAAACTAAAAATAGCCACATTTGCTTTTAAAGCTAACTTTAAGCCTTCCTTAAACAATATTTTTTATAAAATATCAAGCAGGGTTAGGTGAGTGAGTTAAAACATCGAAAGTTATACTACAATTTTCCTTGAACAAAAAATTATTCTAACCTTTTTGGAGAGTCTATGGTTTAATGTAAAAGAAAAACTCGACTCGGATTGGACGAGTTCGCTTTGATTTCAAGCGTTTTGGGCTAGCTTGTAAGAGTGCCCGATTTGATTTGAAAAGCGTCCTATTTGACGTGAAAATGGTATATAGTGGTCATCGATAAATAACAGTCATGAGAAGGTGTGGACTGTGTTGGCAGCACTAATGGAAGACGTCAATTTTCAGTTTTTCGTCATTCGAGTAAGTGGGAAAAACGATTTTCAGAAGACCCGAGCACCAGCTCCTCATGGTAAGTGTTGCCTTAACCCTTCATTTAGCCAGCTGCATTGATTTTGTGCATAAATCACTTGACTGTGCAGTAGTAAAAGATTCATTCGTTCTGAGGAACTCAGAATTGGGGGGGGGGGAATTCTTCCTCCTCTCCAATAAAGAAGCAGGCCTTATTGAGCATCCATAATATTATTCATTTTCAACGAAAGACAAATTCTTCTCTTTCTTGAGAAGTTGTGGCGTGCATAAACACCCAGTACTACATTCAATTTATTGCTCGGCACTCCAGTATTAGAAGCTTTGCTTTAGGTTGTCAAGTGGCTACGCAATTCTTGTGGTGACGTTCATCTACATCGTCATTGCCGTGGCGTTCTTCATCACCTTCTCGTGCTCTCATTCAAAGCCCAGTCAAGCTCGTTGATTTCCAGTAGTGGTTTGAGGATTCATTATATCGGAAGCAATATCTCAGCCTTCAGTCTTTTGTGACCATTATTTTTTACGTTCTCCATAGCAAATTCGGTGCGAAGAAAGGTGTAACATGCAGTTCTAACTCCGTTTATACGCAGAATGTGGAAGTATCTCATCCTATTTCCGATTTCAATTTTTCTGAATAAAGTCTTCGTGGGCTTTGATGTCCAGTGCTATTGTTTACGATCACAATTGCAATTATAATTATAACAATTGCTTCGACACGCCTAACGGCGTGTCTCGCACTTGCGCGAGTTTGCAGCATCACTGACCTATGGAAATAGTTTTTGTAAAACATAAAATTCGCTAACAACTAGGACCTGGTGCGTACTTTATCGGCATCAAGCCTGCCAGTTGCGTCATTGGTTTGTGCTGCGCTGCACTTCTGTCCCTCAGGTTGCTCCTCCACAACCGTTCTCATGCTCAATAGCTAGCGTTTACAGATATCGGTGACATGTCTTCCGAAGCCAGATTCCCCTCTCTCGTTTCTTCTTATTGGATCTAATTGCTGGTCCGCTTTTACTGGTCTTCCCTCCTCTCTTTAGCCCCCACCTTCCTGGTACCAACTCCTGGCCCATTTCTTCGTTTCCACTATTGACTCCCTACTGGTATCTTCTTGCTGATTTCTCTGTCCTGGTCCCTCCTCCAGGTTGTTTCTTTCTTTTCTGGTCGCTCTCCTTGTCCACCCTAGAGGTCCTCCTTACTGCCCTTCTCCACCACTCCCTTACTGGTCCTCCAATGCTCACGGCAGACGCCGGTGACACGTATTCAGAATCAGGACGCTTGTTGAGCGACGTAGGGAGCCCGTCTTCTGGATCCAGAAGCTCAAAAGACCCGTCTTCCGAATACAGAAGCTCGGAAGCGTTCGCTGTCGCCGCTGTGTCGAGCATGAAGAAGCTATGCATATGGCAGATTCCTTGTTTTCCGTATGAATTCCCTTACGGCTCCCTTCTTGTTGGTTCACCTTCCTGGTCCCGCCTCCATGTTCCTTCTTACAGGTAGATTCCTCCCCCTCGGGGTTCTCCTTACTACTCTTCCTTCAATTAAGTAGCCCTCCCACGCTCAGGACACGACGACGGCGAGCGAACGCCCTTTGCGCGACATCGGTGTCACATTTTCTAAATCCGGTCTTCCTTACTGGTAAAGGATCCCCTTGCTGATCCTCCTTACTGCCGTCCCCTGATTGGTAACTCTCTACTCGTCCCTCCTTATTGCCTAAACCCTTCTTGGTGCCACCTCCTCGCCTGCTTCATTGTTCTCCCTATCGACCCCCCATCTTTGCCTCCTCCAGGTCGCTCCCTCGTGATCGCTGTGGGTTCTCCACCCTCGAAGTTTCCCTTCTACTGTTACCCCTTTAGTGGTCGTCTCATGCTAATGGCATAAAGTCGGCTTCTGAATCTGGGCACTCAGAAACGCCCGAGGTGCTGTTGTGTTAGACAGTAAGGGGCTGCGCTTCCCCTGCTCCAGCAACATCCCACCTTCAATAGCAAATTTAATGAAAATCGAATACATTCGGAAATCGCGTTTTTTGAGCATTCAGATTCGAGTACACTCAAAAATTGATTTTTCGAGCAATCGAGTTGGAATCCATTCGAAGGTCGTGTCTTTTCGAGCATTCGATGTCGAATACGTTCGAAAATCGCGATTTTTTGAGCATTCGAGTACGGATACCCGATTTCGAATAGAATTATTCAAATTCGAATGTTCGCATACTCATTCGGGCACAGCTACAGTAAGCGGTTGATGAATCTGGCGTCTGGTAGTTCTGACTGATCCACTTCAAACGTCATACTCTCTTGATGCTCATCAGATTCACTCAGAATAAGCCCCGTTCGAATCTCCACAATTTTTTCAACTCGGTACTTGTTGATCAATTCCATCAGCGAAAAAATTGGGTGGTCGAGATACGACAAATTTTAGAAAGCCTTTACGAAGGTTCTATCAACGAGGAAGCGTGAGGGCTGGCTGGAGTTGTGCAAAGGATGGTACCTTCTCTGTTGGCCATTGCCGGCTGCAGTTTGCGCAATTTTCAGTCTCGTCGATTTGGTCACAGTAGGTCTCTGCTTTGATGGCTTGGCCTGGTTCCAGAAATTTGTAGTGAATCACGCCAGCCGCCGTACACCGCACTCTTACCATCGTCTGTTTCTGGGGCTGGATTCATCAACGACTTACAGAGATTTAACGGTGAAATCACAGCCGAAATTCCTGAGAGAAAACAAACGTGAATTATCGCTGCTTATCAACGGGTGATATGGTGAAATGTTTGCGTTATCAGGAATTTCGAAGGTAATTTCTCCGTTAAATCTCTCTAAGTCGTTGATGAATCTGGCCCCTAGTGGGTTTTCGGCTATGGAAGGTCCCCATAGGTTCGTCGTCAACAACCCACTATACTGATCGTCTTCGGCTATCGCACAGAACGCACTTTGATCACATTTATTTATTTATTTATTTATTTATTTATTTATTTATTTATTTATTGACTGTAACATATACACACATGATAATCGATCGAAAAAGGACATATCAAAGATGAACATCAGACAAACAGTAACACTTGTAAGAAACAGTGAGAAGAGACGGAGAGAAGAAAATAAAGTTTTGTTAGCCTTTTGGGAATCAATTAGGCAGCTGCAACAGATTGACAAACCAATCTAAACAGAGTAGCATTCACCAAATTTAACCAAACATTCTGCGAGTAATAAGATTTTGAAAAGCTTGAAGAGACAGTCCTAGGATATCTTCCTCTTTCCTAAGTAACTGTTGAACTCCCGAAGGTTTCTATATGTAAAGAAATTTAACCTAATCTGGGATTTTGCCACATGGATATAAGGTCTGAGCCTACCTATCATTTTTGACGTCGTCAGTGGTGCACCAAAAAAGCTGCTGTATCAATTGAAACTCTTTTTGTCAGGATCACAAATATCATAATCAGATCTGCTTTCCTACGTCTGTTCTGCAGAGTTTGAAGGCCAAGGTTTCTGGCCCTCCTAATGCCGTTTGGAACGGCTTTATAATCTCTCTCAAAACATCTTATAAGTAGCTTTCGAGTGAAATTTTTTGAACACTTTCTAGCAGCCCAAAGTCCTTCTTTTTAAATGGGTTACATACTGTTATTCCAAACTCCACTATAGGGCGGACATAAGATTTGTAAGCTCGTAAAAGTAAATTGGGGTCATTCCTTCGCAGAATCTTAAACAACAAATAGGTCTTATAACTTACTTTCTTCACGAGTGCACTGCAGTGGTTTTTGAAATCGAGGTTGTGCGATGTCACCATCACATGTGACGACCCGATCCAAAAACGGGTCATTTTAATTCTGGAGAAGGAAGAAAGAGCAGATTTCGGAACGCCATAATTTTTGGAAAAATCAACTCGTTTGACACCCATTTTCCGAACTTTTTCACCTTTCCGAGGCGTTTTAAACCACCTGTAACAGCAGTTTTACTGACTCCTAGACCTTCTGCAATCTCAAGGACTGTGTACCTTCTACGAAGGACTTCAAATCGTCGTCTTGGATTGCTGTAGATCGTCTGCTTCGGGATGCATCTTCGAGGTTGAAATCCCTAGAAGGAAATTACTAGAACAACCTTTGCGCGGTCCTTTCTCCAACACTATCCGGCCCCATACGTGGTTGATTTGTCGGGCGAGCTCGGCAGTTTGAAGTTGAATTAAAATATTGTTCGTAATCGCTGTTTCGACATACTCCAATGAGTCCTCGAAGAAACTCAATTATTGAGCATAGGTGGAACAAAAATTATTTTGTCAGAGAGAGCGATGAATTCCATATTAGACGTCTCACGAGAATGCGAAGTAAGTTGAACATTTCAGTAATAACGAACGAAAAGCAGCCAACCTAAATCATGATCCTTTTAAGAGCATGGTCAAACATAAAAAGCTATTCTATTTTTTGTTTGTTATCTAGCCCAAAGAGAGCCGGATAGCGAACGACAAAACGTGAAGGGAAAACGCAAAAACGGGATAGGAGATACCGGTCATCCCTGCTGCCGATCACTCTGAAGCGGCTTTAATTTTAATCCAGGCGTTCAGCGGCCTAACGTCCGCCAAACGTCTGGTTGGGGCTTCACCCCCAAACCCCGAGAATAAACAATCCGTCTAGGCCTTCTTACTCGCGTTACAGTAAAAAACTGGTTCTAGAGGAAAGCAGTACAGTAGGGCACAATCTTGAAAACTGCTCCTATGAAGCTTATCCATCCTCTATCGCACTTACGCCGATTTATTCTCCGAAGTACACATCCTCTACGTGGTGAGGAACAGATTGTGATAATCTTGTGAGAGCTCTATACCGCAAAATATCCGACGATAATAATAACCCTCCGATTCCCGAAGTCATTCTCCCTATCCCCACCCCCCCCCCCCCCCCCGACAATACACAATATTCCCTTACCCATGTGCAGCCAGAGGCAGGAAGAAAAATGTAGTGAGCATCAGTCAGTAGTGAGAGTGAGAGGCATGTACACGCACACGCTCTCTTCCTTTCAAAGGTCAATTGAGAATCCGACGCATGCTTCGCAATGCTTGATCTGTGGCACATCTCTTTACAACGTTGTACGACGCTCCTGTCATGAGAAGAAGTACTAGTCAGCCCTTACAGGTTCCTTACACTGATCCCTTTCCTATCACTGTCCACCTTCACTGGTTCTCCCTTTACCGGTCCCCCCTCCCCTTCACAGAACCCTCCCACTTCACTGGTTCCCATTTGTCCCTTCTTTTTGCCACCTCTTACTGCCTCCCTCACCTAAGTGGTACCCTTTATTGGTCCCCTTTACTGGTCCCCATTAATGGTCCCTCCTTTACTCCCCCACCCCTCCTTCATAGCTCCCCCATTACTAGTCTCACCTTCACTGATCCCTTTTACTGGTCCTCTCCCCTTCACTGGCCGCCATTACTGGTCCTACCTTCACTGGTCCCCTCTTCACTGGTCCTCCTTCAATGGTTTCCCCTTTACCGGTTCCCCCTTCACAGAACTTTCCCATTTCACTGGTTCCCGTTTGCTCCCCCCCTTACTACCGCCCCAACGCTCATCCTAGAGGTACTCTTTATCTTCACTGACTCCCATTAAAGGTTCTACTCTTACTGGTACCCCACCTCCACCTCCTCCCTTCGCTGGTCCTCCCACCCGTCACTGGACCCCCGCTTACTGGTCTCCTCTTTAGTGGTCTCCCATTACACGTGTTCGGAATCCGGACACCACTTGTATGACATCGGTGACACCTCTTCTAAACCGAGACACCTGTATCACCTATATCACCTGTCGTCCCGTTGATCATCGACTTGCTCGAGCGGGCGCCAGCAGCGTCTCCATTCGTCCCTGTCGCGTGCCAGAGTGGTCCAATGGATCCTCCTCGCTCGAGGGACACGAAGAGCGTCATATCGGTCGTTCAGGGCTTTCACGAAGAAGTCCGACCAACGCGTTGGTGGGCGTCCTAGTGTTTTATTGACATCCCGCGGAATCCAGTCTGTGACGGCTCTCGTCCAGCGGGTGTCTGCGAATCGCATTACGTGGCCGGCCCACCTAATTTTCGACGACTTGGCCCATGCGACAGCGTCTCTGATCTTCGAACGTCGGCGAAGCTCGGAACTCCGGAGGCCTTCTCTCACTTGCGTGAGTCGTGTCACTCCGAGCATCGTCCTCTCGATTCCACGCTGCGCGACGCTGATCGCGTGTTCATCCTGCTTTCGTATAGCCCAGGTCTCTGAGGCGTATGTTAGGGCAGGAAGAACAGTGGAGTCGAATAGGTGGGCACGGAGTCGGACGTTCTTCGTCTTCTTCGCGACTTCTTCGACGCTCTTGAAAGCTCCCCAAGCCGCTCGTTTCCTCCTGCTCAGCTCTGGTGCTAGGTCGTTGGCCGTGTTGACTTCGCGACCCAGATACACATAGCTGGAGCATTGGAGATGTTCGTTCCGTTGAGCGAGAATGGGGCATCAGAAACCCATCCGTTCTTCATGAACATCGTCTTCGTAAGATTCAGCTGCAGTCCAACGCTTCCACATACACGATCGAAGTCGGCCAGCATTCGTTCCGCCTGACTGATGCTCGGTGTTATGAGCACGATGTCGTCAGCGAAACGAAGATGGTGCAGTTGCCGGCCGTCGACCTTCACTCCCATGTCATCCCATTCTAGTTCGCGCATGACGTTTTCGAGGGTGGCGCTGAAGAGCTTCGGGGATATGGTATCCCCTTGTCGAACCCCTCTCTTCACGTCAATGACGACGTCGTTGTAGAATGGTGAGATCTTGGTCGTGAATCCACTGTACAGCTCTCGAAGGACTCTGATGTACTGAGTAGGAACGCCCTGGGTGAGCAGGGCTTCCATGACCGCTTCAGTCTCGACGGAGTCGAATGCCTTCTTCAGGTCGATGAAAGTAAGGCACAGCGGCAGCTTGTACTCTCGCGACACTTCGATGAGCTTCGTAATGGTGTGTATGTGGTCGATCGTGCTGAATCCTCTCCGAAATCCTGCTTGTTCGCATGGCTGTCCTTCGTCCAGCGTTCTACTAATCCTATTCAGGATGACTCGAGTGAACAGCTTGTAGACTACGGACAACAGGCAGATCGGGCGATAGTTGCCAATGTCGTGCACGTCTCCCTTCTTGTACAGCAAGACGGTCTTGCTGGTCTTCCACTGAGATGGAACCTTGCATTCGGACAGGTAGCGTGTGAAGAGCCGCGCCAAGGTGTTGATGAGCGCTGGCGGGAGGTTCTTCAGGTGTTCAGCTCTAATCCTGTCAGGACCGGGTGCTGTACGTTTCTTCACCGACGAGATGGCGTGTCGGATCTCGGAAGGGAGAACAGAGGGGATGACGTATCCATCCTGCGGAAGATGGCGTAGGGGCAGGTGGACGTGGCTATCGAAGAGATCGGAGTAGAAGTCGTGGATGACTTTCTCCATGGTCCTTCTGGAAGAGGTGACGGTTCCGTCAGGACGTCGGAGAGCGGTCATCTTGGTCTTGAAGTTGGCGAAGTTCCGGCGGGCATTGCGGATGCTCAGCCCTGCCTCTGCTGCTTCGGCCAACACTTCCGCCCTTCTCTCCTTCAGATCTTCCTTTATCGCCGCTCTGCATAGCTTTGCAAGCTCGGACGTCAGTTGATAGTTGCCTGACGCTCGTGCTGCTCCACGCTGGCGTATCAGCTCGAGAGTTTCCGGAGACAGGCGTCTCTTGGTGGTCTTCAAGCTCTCGGCTCCCTTAGCACTATCGTGGAGATGGTGCACGAAGCGATCGTATTCCTCGTCGACGTTGTCCATGACGGCATCTTCCCAAAGGCCGACAAGAGAGGTGTAGAGATCCCAGTTGCTGGTCGTTCTGGGACTCCTCTTCTTGAACTTCGCGGCCTTCTCTTCTTGACGCGAAAAGCGGAACCTCGCGCGAAGGAGGCGGTGGTCCGATCCCGTGTAGAACTTGGGGACAACGGAGACATCGGTCAGGCAATACTTGCGATTGAAGATGATGTGGTCGATCTCGTTGTGGAACTGGCCACCGGGGGATTCCCAGGTCCATCGTAGGGAGGGAGGCTTCTGGAACTGCAAGTTTCCATGGATGGTCTTGGTCGACATGATAAACTCAGACAGCCTTTCACCTTGCTCGTTCCACTCCAAACCGTGGGTTCCGATGTGAAGTTCTTCCGGCGACCTTCGTGGCCCGATCTTGGCGTTGAAGTCGCCGACGATCACCTTGTAGAAGGTGTGATCTTCCTTATAGAACTTCTCCAGCTCCACGTAGAAGGCCTCGACGTCTTCGTCGTCGTAGTCGGATGTTGGGGCATACGCGACGAACACAGTCAAGGCTGGCACGGAGCCACATCGCTTCAGTCGCAGACGTCCGATTCGGCTTGTCAGAGACTCGTACGAATCGATGTTCATGGCCAAGTGCGTGTTGACGAGGACGCCAACGCTGCCTACTCCCCTGCTGTCGCATGTTCCGAGGAACAGTTCTTCTCCGGAGGCGTAGGCGGCGTGTAGGGGATGGTGTCTTCTCGTCTCGGTCAGTCCGATGACGTCGTACTTGATCTTCCTGGCTTGCATCATCAGGTCCTCGACGGATGCTTCCGACGCAAGCGTGCGGGCGTTGTAAGTACAGATCGTCATCCTAGTCCTTCTCAGTTTGTGCAGCCTGGTTAGGCCCTGAGATTTTAGCAGCCTCTCCGTACTCGTCCTTCCCATCGCTGCAGAAATGGGGGCTCTTTCGGGGTCAGGGGAATGAGGCCCTTTAGTGCTGCTGTGTTTGACTGGAATACAACACGGGTAGCTAGTCAGGCTCTGTCGTGCGGGCGAAGAACTCCGGGCAGCCAGCCAGACTGCCCGAAGGGACGGGGCGAGACTTAAGGCGGCCTCGAATCGCCTTACATGTACTCCCAGTCTACCGAGTGCAAGCTTTTGGCCGAGCCGACACAGTTACAATCCGCACAGTCACGGACACATCCACGCACACAGTGCACGAACATGCCGCTCCCACGCACAAGGAACGCATCGACCCGGCACAGCAGGAGCAAGGAGTCCATCCCCTGCATCCCACCTGCGTCTCTGGGCAGAACACGGTCGCATTTGGTTCGCGTTTAATTCCCCTATCCACCACCCGGGGACGCGCCACGTGGCCCTGCGACAAGCGGCCCGAGATCCCTCTTAACAAGAGAGCCCGAAGGCTCTCTATCGAGGGAGAAACCGAGACACCCCTTTCATGAAATCCGTGGTAGCTCCTCTGAGCCCAGACACCCCTTGCATGACATCGATGACATGTCTTCTGACCCCAGACATCCATTACGCGACATCGCTGACACCTCTTCTGAACCCAAACACCCAATGCGCGACATCGCTGACATGCCTTTTGAATCCGAGCGCCTGTTGCACGACGTCGGTGACACATCTTCTAAATCCGAACGCCTGTTGAGCGACGTCAGAGGTAAGCCTTTTGAACTCGAACGCCCTTTGCGCGACATCGGTGACACTTCTTCTGACGGTCTCGGCACGGCGTGGGTGGCACCTCGTCTGAACACGGACGCCTGCTATTCGACTTCTAGGAAAGGCCAGACGGATGAGCAGACGGACGGACGGACAATCGCTAACTCCTTGATTTATAGTAGGATAGGATAACATCTGTTAGCATCTCAATACAAACCCACTGTACAAAAAATGATGGACTGTGCTCAACCAACAAAAAGATTTTGCTCCCATATCCTTGGAAGAGTTTTTAAATCATGGCAGAAATATCAATAGCAATCCTTGTTGATACCTGGCTGCTTCAAGCTGTTCGCTAAGGTGGACAACAGATCTATTCCAGCTTACGCTTCGGCGCTATCACCTTCTTCAGAGCCTTTTCAGTAGTCAGCTTGGCTGGGGATAGGAATATTAATATTTTCACCAGATTTTCCATACGTGATGATGGATTTGGGTCGTTGTGCCGAGGTCAGGCTTCTACTAACAAGAGGAAAATTGTATGGCACGGTCTGTTAGGGGAAAACTGGAAGCGAACCTTGCCGTAGGATAAGGCTTGCTATCTCTCTTTCCAATCTATGTATCAAACAAAATGACTATTGTTGGAGTAAGTAGGGTTGTTTTTATTTCGTACGCATTTCTCCATATACTATGGTGGACTGTTCGCTGGTAAACTTGCGTTCACCTTCTCCAACATGTCGACTTGAACGAGTGTGCTTTTCGTTTCATCACGTGTATTACCGACAGAGACCTTGTCGTCAGTGAAATACTTAGTCGACGGAAAAACTTTTCAACCTTCTAAATTATTGCCCGTTAAACTTGTCATTAGTTTTGGCGAGAATTTAAAGAATCTACCTCCTTCCCTCAAATGTCTTCACAACCGAACTGATTAAAAAATGACTTCGGAGTTCCCCATGAAATGCGCTCCTCACTCGTCTCCTATCAGCTGTTCGGTTTTGGACGACGGCACGCCGATTAACGACGGTTTCGCCTCCGATATACTCCAGCGAAACTTTCGCTTTGAACTTTCTACACATAGAGGGCCAGGGAGGGACTCCGGGGCGTGTCCATTCAAGCTGCCGATGTGGAGACTGCTTTCGTCGCTCAGGAGGAGTCCGCGGTTGGTTTCTGCGCTCTTCGAGCGCAGGACGAGGCTAAGGAAGGGACTACAAGGTGGGTGCCATCCAAACTGCCGGTGTGGAGACTGCTTTCGTCGCTCACGGAGAGTCCACGGCCGGGTTCTGCGCTCTTTGAGTGGCGAAGCGCATACGGCTGGAAAATGCACAAAATATGCCCCAAGATCACGTACGCGTCAAGACCCTCAAATCCCGAGTAGTCACCTGAAAAGCAATCATGCAATAGCGCAGGAGAACCGAACCCCCGACCTCTCTCTCATGAAGCGACCCCCCTTACCCACCGCACCACGACCCACTTGCCTGGAGACCCATCGCGTGCGCGTTTCAACGATGACGCCGATCTCTAGGAGGGAAGCTAGGAGGCGCAGACAGCAAGGGATTACGATGTAGAAATTGTGGCCGTATGGCGAAATCATTTCTTTGCAGGATAAGGCTTGCTATCTCTCTTTCCAATCTTTTTGTCAGAAAAAATGACTATTGTTGGAGTAGGTAGGGTTGTTTTTATTTCATACGCATTTCTCCATATACTAAGGTGGACTGTTCGCTGGTAATCTTGCGTCCACCTTCTCCAACATGTCGACTTGAACGAGTGTGCTTTTCGTTTCATCACGTGTATTACCGACAGAGACCTTGTCGTCAGTGAACTACTTAGTCGAAGGAAAAGCCTTGCAACCTTCTCATCATTTCCCGTTAAACTTGTTTCTATTTGTGATGAAAATTTAAAGAATCCACCTCCTTCTCTCAAGTGTCTCCACAACCGAACTAAAACTAAAAGATGATTTTGGAGTTCCCCATGAAATGCACTCCTCACTCGTCTCCTATCAGCGGCTCCAGGACCTAACTCCAACGCGACGTGCGATGTCGCGGCGCTGAAATGCGGACTTGGGCCCGGTGACGCATGGTTAACCGCGGAGCACGAAATGTTCTCAGTGTTTAAGCTCCCAGACCACATTTCTAGCAAGGATCTTAAGATCCCACTGAATGTGGTGAGCAACAGTCTGCAGCAGGACAAATGATCCGAGTATAGCTCAGGCGATAGTGACTTTTTTCCGTAGCATAACCATAACCACGGGTAAAAATTGACCGAAGAAGTTGTAGATGGCGAATACTGACGCTAGAAACCATTCACATGACGAGGATTCCTGTATAAACTGTCGCTGATCGTCCTATTGAAACCACATTCATATACCATCTCCAAGAAACGTTGAAATGAGGCAAAGGCGTGCAGCGTGTCTCTGTAGGAAGCGTTTCTAGCCGTCGGAAGCATCGGACCGCGACAACTCGTCCAATTTCGCTGCGCACCGTGCGCGACGGCAGGGGGGTTCGAGCGGCGATAGAGTTGTGTCTGCCCCCGCCTATCAGCTGCTCGGTTTCCGACAACGGCACGCCGGTTCACAAAGGTTTCGCGCGCCGCAAACATGTCCAAATACGGCGGCGCGGGTAGAGTGGAAAGGGTTTTACTTAGATCTAACCAGATTCTCCTGATGTCGCGTCATATCGACATGGCCATTTTCGATATCCACCGACACCATGGTCAGTCGATATGGAGGAGGGTCGTTGAGCGGTCGGTGGCGGATTCCACCGCCGCTACAGGAGAGCACTGGTAGACGGGAGCAGTTCCTGCACGAGCACCTTGGACGCACTACACCCCGGAGTCCCTTCCCTAGCCGAGTTGTGCGCTCGAAGAGCGCACAACCCATCTCCGATGTCCCCCTCAGCGACGAAAGCAGTCTCGGCACGGATTGATGTGCAAGTTTGCGTGGTACGGTCTTACTTAGACCTCATCGGCGGCTGACGTGGTTGTTGCGTGGCTGACGTGGACGAACACGGCAGCCGTCGGTTGATCTGCAGGTTTGCGGGATACTGTAGCGGGCGGCTGCTGTCGATGCGTCGTGGATCGCGCTGCGACGTCTTGTATGCCAGCGATGGCTGCCTCAGCAAGCGGGCCGTGAGGCAGTGGATGTTGCGCTGCTCCATGGTAGGAAGGTCGGGGGTTCGGTTCTGCAGCGTTGCGTGCTTTTTGCATTTCAATTGAGTGATCGAGATTTGAGGGGTTTTGAGTCATTGAGCGGCGTTTTCTGGCCTGGTTCTGCTGGTGATGCTGCGGACTCTCCCTGAGCGACGAATGCAGTTTCCACACGAGCAGCTTGGATCGCACCCACCCTGGAGTCCCTTCCCTAGCCTGATTCTGCGCTCGAAGAGCGCAGAATCCAGCTGCGGACTCCCCCTGAGCGACGAAGGCTTTCCACACGAGCAGCTTGGACCGCACCCACCCTGGAGTCCCTTCCCTAGCCTGATTCTGCGCTCGAAGAGCGCAGAATCCAGCTGCGGACTCCCCTGAGCGACGAAGGCAAGGGGAGCTGCGAGACCACGCGGCAGCAGACACGTCGCAACGCGTCAGCCTGTGCAGAAACGCGCTCCGATGACGGATGATCTGCAGGTTTTCGGGATACTGTTGCATGATTTGGCACATTGCCACGGCAGCCGCCGATGAGGTCTAATGGCTATCGCGTGGTACTCCAGCAGGAGCTGGCATATTGCCAGCGGAGTAAGTGGTTAGTTCTAATGGCTATCAGTGGAAAGCGGGCGGCGGGCGGGATCGTGTACGGAATGAACGACCCCGAATCATGGTGTAGGATAAGGCTTGCTATCTCTCTTTCCAATCTATTTGTCAAACAAAACAACTATTATTGGAGTAGGCAAGGTAGTTTTCATTTCATACGCATCTCCCCATGTGCTAAGGTGGGCTGTTCGCTGGTAATCTTGTGTCCACCTCAAAAATTGAGAACTGAAAGCAGACTAATTGAGAACGTGTCGACTTGAAAGTGGTTTGCGTTTCCTGTTAACCATGCTATAGCCTGAGCATTTGGGGTGAGAGTTGCTTTCCCAAGGGAGGAGAAGGGTCCACCATCATTTCATACACGAAATAGGTCAATACGGCGCAGCTGTCCCTGAATCATCTTTACGTATCACCTCAATAGTCAAGCAGTCGACGAACAGGCATGTGTACGATAACATAGTAAAGAGAGAGAGAAATTCACTTAAGTGGGAATATCCGCTGGAGCCTTTGGACTTGACTGCGGTTGAACCTTCATCATCCTCCCGCAGCTGCTACGCACTGTGTGGCACCCGCCCAGCACTGTCGTCGAAGTATAACATGTACCATAAGCATCACTGTTGCATGAACAGATGAACATTAGTGTTAAATATTATTTAAATATGTATAGAAAAATGAACCACTCTCCCTTGGGATTACACCAGAGGCCGTATTCATGAAGAAGATAAGCGATATCATAGCGATATCATGTCTCGCCTCTCTCTCCTCGCCTCGGTCGCTTCCCGTGGGAAGCCGCGAAGATCCCGAGCTATCGTCTTCCATGGACTCCCCGAGCAATTCCGTGAGCACTGCTTTTTCGTTCCGCGGCATATGCGCTACGCTAGGAAAACGTTGTTCAACGTGCGTGGGGAGTCATGAGATGCGCTTAAAACGTTGTTCGTGCGTTGGGATTCACGAGACTGCTTGAGGCGTCGTACTGCGTGCGTCGGGAGTCAAGAGACGGGCTTAAAACGTTGCTCAACGTGCGTTGTGGTTTACAAAACGAGCTCAAAACGAGCTACATTCCGGAGCTGGATTTATCAACGACCTAAAGGGATTTAACGGAGAAATTACAGCGGACATTCTTGAAAAAAAACGCGAATTAATGCTGCTTATCAACAAGCGATATGGTGAAATGTTGGCGCTGTCAGGAATTTCGGCTGTATTTTCTGCGTTACATCTTTGTATGTCGTTGATGAATCTGACCCCAGGATGATAATCACCGCTCTCCAGTAATCCGCCGGTCCCACCGCTTTGAGACGGGAGGGAGGTGTGTCTCGAATCGACGTCGTTCTGAGCGACCCGATGGGGGGCAGTCTTTACATACCTCCGCCCGCTGCTCATTCTCCGCCCTGCCCCATTTGGACGAATTTGTAGAGCGCGAAAACCGCGCCTCTGTTTGCTGGTTCGTGAATTGGCGTGACGTGGCTCAAAAACCGATGCGACACCTGCCTCTCGAAGCCAGCATGGCGCAACGCTACTATGAGGGGGCCAGCCCACGTGCGAACGAGTTTGAATAGGCCGGTTTGACCTAGGTCCGTCTCGCTGCAACTTGCATCACACGTATGTACGCGTCAATTCGAGTACAATGTGGAAAATTCCACCATATCCGACTGCTACGCTTAAGTCGGTTGAAGCCCAAGGGCTGTGGTATGATTGCAACGCCAGCATTATTCAGGATAATATGGATGAGCGATTAAATTTCAAAAACCTGATACCGCGCAATCTTAGGAAGTAGATAGACAAAACAAAAGTATAGCCAATAATTAAAAATATGAAAGAGCTGCCCATACGCTTGTATAACTAGTGGCTACAAGGCACAATGAACGAACGGGAGGGGGGGACAGCCCATGGGCTTTGACCGCTTTGATCGTAGCAGTCCGATATGGTGACGTGGAGTTTCCCACATTATACACAAACTGATGCGTACGTGGGTGTAAAGCAAGTTGCAACGAGTTGGGCCTCGGTCATACGGTAGGTCTCGCACAAACGAAACGGGTTAAAACTCGTCCTACATGTGGGACACTCCACAATACGCCGTACTTCGAGTACCGATGGGCTGCCTCCCCCTTCCGCTCATTGTGCCGTCTTCAAGTCGCTTCTGGCCATGGCTGTGAGATTTTTTGAAGTGCTGAAGTTATTTCGTAAAAAGATCTATTAGGGAAAAGGATATGAGGAAGACGGGGAATAGTACTAGCTTTAAATGGCTATATAATGCTCATATCATTAACTGAGTATGTAATTTGTTGCATGTGTTATTTGGAAGACTGGAAGAGATTGGAAGACGCTTAGATCAAACGGTTCAATCCCAATGAGGGAAGGGCACTCCATACTCACGTACAAACACTACATAGAGATGAATACTTACAACATAACATGCTAACCTGAACCCCTACTGTGGCTATTGCAGTCTTCTTCCTGAAATAAATAGGAAATTTAGACGAAAAAAAGGCGCGTCGACAGGTTCACCGTAACGATACGTAAAGGGATAGCCGCACAGTGGCCGTGGGTCGATACGTGGAGCCCGCAGACATCCTTGTTCCTATCGCCACGGTGAACCTGTCGACGCGCACACATGCGTTCCTGCCCGAGGCCGCCGTGCCCCCCTCCCTCATTGGGATTGAACCGATCAAACTAGTACGAAGAAGCCCTAAAATTGAACACAATCTTATTTCGCTGGGAGCACACACCTTGCGGGTGTAATTGTCTGCCGCGAATGAAGGGGGCCAACTAGATCATGAGTTGTCAAATAAGTTTTTAAACAGTTCGTTGGTGGTTTATAGGTCAAATAGATCATGGATGATGGCCACGACCATAGAATTCGTTGTCCAAAAAAGCGGGCGATTTGTTTCAATCTCGGGATTCAAAGAGTATGGCCTATGTATGGCCTATGGGTAGAAGAACGATTCACTGGTTTCACGCTTCGATAATCATTCCTGATTATTATAACGATCGGTTAAATTCGCGCAAATAAAAAAAAGGACGGCGTTATTCAATCCTCTTTGGGATGCGCCACGCATTCTATTTCTACGGGATATCGTGGAGGCGATATGAATGCGTATTTGGCCATACAATGACTTGCGGTGGCCAGCCGATGAACAAGTCAGCGCTTCATCCTTCCCAGACAGGTACCAATTCAACGACCCCAGAGGGATGGAAGGCTTGGTTGGCATAGGCGGGAAATCCGAACCAGGAACGTGGTATCGGGTGCAGGCGACAGTCGGCGCCTCCCCGACTGCGCTCCACGCGCCCAAATTCGCGCAAATAAAGCGTAAGAAATGCAGGCTTCTCCATAGCAGAGGTGAAATTGCAGAGATTAGGTTTTAAAACAAGTTTTAAGCATATACTCTGAGAGTTTGTGTTCGTGAACAACCTCTACTAAGACCTGAAGTTTAGGTGTGAAAAACAAGCGCACTGATGTCACACTACGATGTCTGAAGAGAACTCGTCGCCAGCTCCAAAAGAGTCGTCGAAACGTAAAGGATCGAAAGAGTCGTCCAATCCAACACCACCACCACCACCTCCTCCTCCACCACCACCACCACCACCACCTCCACCACCACCACCACCACCACCACCACAAGATCCACGTCCAGTTCAGCCACCACCGTATTACCCAGGGCCAGCAGCCTATGCTACGCCACCAGGTTATCCAGGAAGACGGCCGCCACTACAGTACGGCGCAACTCCAGCGTATCCACAACAATACGGGTATTACTACCCCAATCCTCCTTCGCCTTACTATCCACCGGTCTATGCTTGTCAGCCGCAGCCTATGGAGCCTCGTGAGAGGAAAAGGTATGTGAGTGAACTCGACACGGCTGCCTTTTATTTTCCCCACCTTTATTTATTTATTTATTTCTTATCTGCGCCTCAAAGACGCGCCCTATATGCGAGATGCGAGGCGAACCAAATGAAAGTAACCCATGCAAATAAAAACGTCAGAAATCTAAGTGAACAAAACGATAAACAGATTGTAGCAGCGACGTCAAGAAACCCGATAAATAGAAAAGTCAGCAGCCACCATACGGGCTCCAAGGGCTAATGTAATTACGGGAGTGACTCAAATGTAGCATAACTAACTACAAGCTAAATAAGGGATAGAAATCATTGTTAATTCAGCCCCATTTAGGATCGCTCTGGACAGGACTGGATAGCAATTTGAATACGGGTTTAGCTCAAACGGTGGCAACCTAATTGAAAAATCAGTGTTTTATCCTTTCTATACAAACCCGGTAGCATTTCATCGACATCGTAGAGGCGAAGTCTTAGTCGGCTTATGCGAAAAACCCGGACCAAGGACCTTGTCGGGGTTATCAGGTTGCAGGCTCGTGATGCCCTACCTGATGAATCATACGGATTATCTGTTTCTATGTATAGACTCAGTATTTATTTTTATTAGATGTCATGCTGTATGGGACTTAAAGTAACGAGATGAGAGGAGAGGGTAGGCAAGCCCTCTCCAGGCAGCTGACGGCAGACGACCTTCCGGTTTGGGCAACGAAGAAGTGACTCTCGTAGCATGGCGTCGCTATCAGTGCCAGGGCGTCGCCGTTGAGAGTGCTGATTGGGTGCAACCAGACATCTCCATTCCTCCAGTAAGCTCGTCCTCGAGCTTGAGAACATCACCATCGTTTTGAGGGTCGATAAATATCCGATAAAGGGAGATGAATATACAATGTTATGATCAGCGATTTATATACCACGAAGGCATTCGAGAAGGTGGTGGAAGAGGGATCCGAATATCAAGTTATAGGATCTTACCTGATGAATTCTGCAGAATATCTACTCCTATGTTTTAGTATAGACTCACGAGGGAGGTCATTGAACTCGGTCCGGAGATTTTGAACGTGACCTACATGCTCTTATGGAGCATCGGACGAGGATCACAAAACTGTGTTTTGTTTTTGCTAAATCCACTGGGTGGTCCAAAAATGGCAAAAAATGGTATCCCTTCAGGGCGGGCTGATAAATCAGAAGTGACACTTGGAATGGCTCTGTCGTGCTCTGAACTCAACTTACAAAAGGTTTGGAACTGAAATTAAAGTTTGATTATGGTAATACGATAATTTCCTTCGTTTCCTAGACGAAGCTGCAGTGTACATTCAAGTAATTCATTTGCAATGTTGGTCGGAGTGGATAGCGCGGCGGACTCACGGGAGGGGGTCGAGGGGTTCGATTCCGGAGGCCGGAGGCGTCTATGCCATTTTCTCTGTGGTGTACTACTTTTTTTGGCTAATAAAGGGTACATTTTGGCTTCCGTAGGATACGTTCTTCGCTTTCTAACCCGCTTTCAACCTGTTATCAGATGAGAAAAAAGCTAGTTTTGTCGTGTGGAGTGATGTCGAGCGTCCATTAAACCTCGCTTGTCTTGCTGAGGAAGCTCTTGCTAGATGTTACCCTCATATGACCTCTTTGGAATGTCTCAACTAGTTTTGAAAGTGTTGCTCGCTCTCACCTTATTTGTGAACACGTTCGACAAGTATTGAGCTGACCCATCATCAAGACACGTTCATCGTTCTTCGGATTTCTTTACAGACGGCTTTTTCTTCTACGCAGCTTTCACTATTTCAGTTCACTGTTACCAAGTACAGCACATTTTATCCACCTCATGGTATTTATCTAGCTGTGTATCTTCTCCTGACTATTCTCCTATATACTTACAGTAGACGGGTCGGGGCATTGCAACTATGACCACTTTCACTCACTCCCTCAACACTGGTGATCGAAAAAGATTTTTGTCCCAAATTCATCTATAGGGTTATCTGGGATGCCGATCACCAATCTGGCAACCATTTTCGTTGAAACGATGAATGGCAGAAGGTTACGATGGATGTGTGTAAGTAAAGGGGTGTACGCGGAATAACCGGTACAGCTAAATAATTCCCATAGGCGAAGCCTGGGCGAAATCGGTAGTCATGAGTTCGTCACTCTTATTCACCACTAGCCTCATACGGTAACCTACCGTAGCCAAAATGTATTCTTTGTTAGCGAAGAAGGGAGCACTCCACAGAGCGAATTGCATTGTCATCCCCTGAATCGAACCCTCGACCCCCCCCCCCCATAAGTCGGTCCCGCTATCCACTCGGTCATCCAGTCGCTGCCACCAACGTTGCAAATGAATCACTTGAATGTTCACTGCAGCTAGGAAACGTAGGAAAATAACGTGTTACTATAATAAAACTTTAATTTCAGCTCCAAACCTTCTGTAAGTTAAGTTCAGAGAGACAGGGCCATTCAAGGTGTCACCTTTATCTTATCAGCCCGCCCTGAAGTGATACAATTTTTTGCCATTTTTGGACCACCCAGTGAAATTTGGCAAAAACGAAACGCAGTTCTGTGATATTCCCTAGAAAATCATATAGGTCTCTTTCAGAATCTCCGGACCGAGTTCACTGACCTCCCTCGTCAATATACATCTTTATTAGATGTCATACCGTATGGTAGATAAACTATGAGAGAAGGGGGAGGATAGGCAAGCAGTCTCCAGGGAGCGGGTGGCAGACAGCCTTGCGGTCTGGGCGACGTGGGCTTGACTCCCGTAGCAGAACGTCACTATCAGTACCAGGGCGGTTTTGTGATATGAGATGACGTACACAATTAGCATTTCACGTTTGTCTACTACCGACTTGGATGGATCGGGACAGTAGTTGCGTCTTCCTAGATAGATTGAAATTAGCAAAATCCTCAGTCAATTTCAACTAATCACCATCTGATTTTGGCCAAACGTTTCATGATTTGGTAGACATGACTATTAACATTGAAGCGTTCCTGTACGCGTAAGGGAGCGTTTACGGTGCACGCCACGTGCGAGGCGTCGTAACGGTGAGCTCCTATATCGGATGCGCGACACAATAAATCGATATAGGAGCTTATCATTACATCGCGGGTCACGTGCACCAAAGGTCACTAAGGCTCTGTTTATGCTTTGACGCCGAGCGACAAGCGCGACACCACGTATGGGGCCACATTGAGACCCATCAATTTGTCGAGCATGCATGCCATCGCGTCGCTCGGCGTCGTAAGCAAAACCGTGGCCTCATCGTTTCAGACGACGATAAGCACTCCGAACAGCAGGCGACGCGGTCACGCGATTACGTACTACGGGCAAGTGCCACTCCAAACTGCTAATATCAGCTGGAGCAGCAATACCGCGTCCCGATCCACCGCATCGCGCCCATTTCGAGAGCGACGCGATCCGAAGCCGGGCGGTGCTATGGGTAGTGGTTCACGCATTTCTCTACGGCCGGCTGGCGAAGCTCGACTCCACTGTTCTTCCTGCCCTGACAAACGCCTCACAGACCAGGGCCATGCGAAAGCAGCATGAAAGCACGCGATCAGCGCCGCGCAGCGTGTAATCGAGAGAGCGATGCTCGGAGTGACACGACTCACGCGAGCGAAAGAATCTCTACGGAGTTTCGAGCTTCGTCGACCTTCGAAGATTAGAGGAGCTGTAGCATGGGCCAAGTCGTCAATAAATAGGTGGGCCCGCCACGTAATGCGCTTCGCAGCCACCCGCTGGACAAGAAGTGCCACTGACTGGAATCCGCGGGATGTCAAGAGAACACCAGGACGCCCACCAATGCGTGAATGCGTTTTAGACGCTGGGCGACGCAATCAATCATTGGCCTCCATGCGCAGCCGTCGCGTCGCTCGGCGTCGAAGTATAAGCGAGGCCTTAGCCAGCATTAATGCCTTTGAATAGAAACAGTAGCTTTGACGCCCTGGTACGTATACATTCATCGTTCAGGACTATATTGCTCGATGGATGTCTGCCAGCCTGCTGTGCGTGCTGTGCTGCATGCCTGCTCAGCTGCTGTCTGAACAACTTGACTGCTGGTAACAACAACTGCAACAACTGCTGAAAGACACTGCTATCCTCTGGATTTTCGAACGAATCAATAAATTTAAAATTTTTGTACGGCATTTGAATTTTGAGCACCTTCAGCTAAAAGAATAAAATTGTGAGGTTTGTACCGTTTCCTAGAGTTGTAGCAAACACAGCGCTATGAACGTCGCGGTGGGGTAACGTTGGGGAAAAGTGAACCATTTGTTAGAAAATACGAACAGCAATTAGAAAATAGAGGAATTAATCAATACCTCTGCTAGGTACGTCACACCACTTGCTTTCTTCTGGCTATTGTGAAGGCGACTTGGTTGCGTTTTGGAATGTACAATAACTTCTGATGGCTAGACAATGATCAAGCCAGTGCTTTATCCATTCCAGACAAGTCTGGTACCAACTCATCGCTCCAAGGGATGAAAGGCTTAGTTGGGCTGGACGAGAAATACGCTCCGAGAACCTGGTGTCGGGAGCGCGAGACAGCCGGCACACTTCCTCCGACTACGCTCCACACGCCCTTAGAATGAGATATTCAGTAGAAATCATTAAGGAAACGAATTAAATTGAACAATTTTTACTTTCAGATGCCAAAGGAGTACTATTGTACTTACATCCATGTACTCTTAAGTCACAGCTTTCTTGCAATACTTGTTTTGCTTTCTTGTAAAACGTTTCTGGATCTGGGCGCACATCGTACGCCCGTGTCACGTCTTCTGAATGCGGACGCATGTTGCGTAACGTCTTGACACACTTGCTGAGTCCCCATACACGTGGCACGACTCCTGTGGCACGTGTGGGCGCCCTCTATTAGTCCCCTTTATTGATGCCTCTTCACTGGTCCCCCCGCACTGGTTCTGGAATTGCTAGTCCCCACCTTACTGTTCCGCCGTTTACTGGTCTCCCTTCACTGGTCCCCCTTACTCGAAATCCCTACGCAAGTTGGACGTCAGCGGCACGTCTCTTGAATCCCTGGGAACGTTGGACGACGTCTTGAGCACGTAATGTAAATCCCTACGCAACTTGGACGATAAAAAAAGAATAAAGGATGACGTTACTCAATCCCTTTTGGGAGGCGCCACGCATTCTATTTCTATGGGATGTGGTGAAGGCGATTTGAATGCGTATATGGCCATACAATGACTTGCGTTGGTTAGTCATAAAATAAGGGGAAAATGGGGGAATGGGAAATTATAGCACGAAAATAGCGAAAAATACCCAGACGCCTTCTCCCTGCCTGGGGACTTCTGCCCTAGTGCAATCAAGGTCGCTGAACACGAATTTGAACTTCGTTCTCAAAGTAACTGTCGCCATCAATCGATATTGATCCAATTATCGATTTTCGTGAATGTCGTTCAAGCGGTTCGAAACGATCTAGGCCGCTGAACACGAATTTGAAATTCGTTTTTAAAGTTTCGATCGCCATCAATCGATATTGATCAAACTATCGATTTTTTGTGGATGTCATCCAGGCGCCGGATTCATCAACGACTTACGTAACTTTAGCGGAGAATTGTACGCGGAAAGCTCAGATAACGCTGCTTGTCAGCGGGTTATCAAGCGATATGGTGAGCGATAAGCCGCGTTATCTGAGATTTTCGCTTACAATTCTCCGTTAAAGTTACGTAAGTCGCTCATGAAACTGGCCCCAGGCGGTAAGAAATTTTACCCCTGGGGTAGTCGAGGTCGCTGAACACGAATATGAAGTCCGTTTTTGAAGGCCGATGGCCATCAATCGATATTGGTCAAATTATCATCACACTATATAATACCGCGCTAAGCGATGAGTCATACCATTGATCGGCGCCGTCGCAGAAAGTAGCCATAAAATAGGAGAAATCTGGGGGGGGAATGGAGGAGAGAATTACGACACGAAAATAGCGAAAAATACCAGATGTCTTCTCCCTGCCTGGAAACTTCAGCCCTGGGGCAATCGAGGTCGCTTAACATAAAACTGAAGTTCGCTTTTGCAGTATCGATCACCGTCAATCGATACTGATCAAATTACGTGGAGCGAAAATAGCGGAAAATATCCAGGGCCCGGATTCATGAACGCCGCCGGAGGTAAATTCTACCCCCACTTACCTCGATGACCATTTACCCGCTGTTTCTCTGAACTTACCTCTCTTTTCTGATTCATGACGGCCAAGGCGAGGGTTTTGCTCCGCGGCCAATTTCATCAGCTAGCAGCGAAAGCAAGAAGTCACATTTGCTGCTGGTAACCAAGAAGTCACATTTGCTGCCACTGACACTGGCAGCATCGTAGTTAGGGGAAATGAAATGTGAAATGTGTGAGGTAAGGGGAAGAGGGGGGGGGGGGAGGGGAGAGGGTGGAAAGTAGTAGCATATTAGGCAGTAGGGATGCTATTGTAAATATGGGCCCTACATGGCTAATAATGACTGCCATCCACCACAGTAGCCCCCATAAGCAACATATGCTAAGGGAGGCTAAGCTGGCGGATGGGCATAGTCCACCCACGCAAATCGTAAATTACGATTTGCGTGGTGGACCGGGCTCATGGTGGCCCAAGCCGACCCACAATGCCACTAAAAGGAGCAAATCACATAAAAATAAGTGGTATTGTGGGCCGCCATGGATCACAGAGCTCAAAAAACCATGGAATTCAAGACTAATAGAGAAAAACGAAAGGTCAAACAACTCACCCTAGGTCCGGCGAAAGACGGCGCAGGCAAAGGCAACTAGGCGCCCACTATCGCCCCCTAGCATTGATTATGCGGCTGGCGGCCAGCTCAGAGCTGGCAACGGACCAGCGGAGGATTGCACTGGGTCAGAAATTGGCCGCGGAGCAAAGCCCTCGTCTTGAAGGTAAATGTTCCCCGATGCGCCGACGGGGAAGCATTTACCTTGACGCTTACCCCCGATTTTCTCCGCCGCGCGTTTATTAATCGCGTGTAAGTTTGGGGGGGGGGGGGGGTGGGGGTACATCTTGCACTTATCCGCCGGTAAATCGTTCATGAATCCAGCCCTAGACGTCTTCTACGTGCGGAATACGTCGCATGACGTGCCTGGGACTCAGAAGACGTGCCAAAGACGTCGCTCAACGTGTTTGGGGATCGGGTAGATCGTCGTTCAGTGTACCTGGGGATTCAGAAGGTGTATCGAAGACGCTGTCCGCTAAGGGTGGGATCATTGAGGGGGACCAGTACCGGTAATGGGGAACCGTTTCACTAAGGGAGGACCAGTACTGAGGAACAAAGGGATGGCCCTATCATACTATATACTGTACGTACTGAGAGCCCTTTGTACTCCTAGGTAAAGAACAAAGCTGTTCAAAGAGCGCAGAACCCATCTGCCGATTACCACCTGGCGACGAAAACGTGCTCCAATGCAACGGCTCGGATGGCGTGAGCATGTGCTGGCACTTTGCCACGCCAGTGCCTGGATAGGTCCAATGGCTATCGTGAATATCATCCTGAACGTAGCGCACATGCAGTCAGCAGTCCCTGAGGAAACGTCTTGCACGAATCTATAGAAAACGATAGCTCGCTGAGTGCTGTTGACCCATTGACGACCTCAATTTCGGCACGCGGTTGAAGAACTGTTCACTGTTTCGCTCTGCCCCATTTGGAGGAGTTTGTAGAGCGCGAAAGCAGTACCACTGTTTCCCGGTTCATGAATTGGCGTGACCTAGCCAAAAAAAGTAAAAAAAAGAAAGAAAAATAATATTAAAAAAGTGCACTAGTGCCAGCTTTTTCTTCAAATTTCAATATAGAGGCACCAGCTCCTAAAAGGAATCATCCGAAATCACCCGTAGTCTCTAGTTGTGGCGAGAATTTAAAGAATCCACCTCCTTACCTCAAATGTCTCCACAACCGAACTAAAACTAAAAAATGACTTCGCAGTTTCCCATGAAATGCGCTCCCCACTCGTCCAATATCAGGTGTTCGTTTTATTTTCGCCGATTAACGACGGTTTCGTGTGCCGCAAACATGTCCAAATAAGGCGGCGCGAGTAGGTCGGAAAGCAGGCGGCGGGTGGGATCGTGTACGGAATGAACGACCCCGAATCATGGTGTAGGATAAGGCTCGCTATCTCTCTTTCCAATCTATTTGTCAAACAAAACAACTATTATTGGAGTAGGCAAGGTAGTTTTCATTTCATATGCATCTCCTCATATGCTAAGGTGGGCTGTTCGCTGGTAATCTTGTGTCCACCTCAAAAATTGAGAACTGAAAGCAGACTAATTGAGAACATGTCGACTTAAAAGTGGTTTGCGTTTCCTGTTAACCACGCTATAGCCTGAGCATTTGGGGTGGGAGTTGCTTTCCCAAGGGAGGGGAAGGGTCCACCATCATTTCATACACGAAATAGGTCAATACGGCGCAGGCGTCCCTGAATCATCTTTACGTATCGCCTCAATCAGTCGACGAACAGGCATGTGTACGTTAACATAGTAAAGCGAGAGAAATTCACTTAAGTGGGAGTATCCGCTGGAGCCTTTGGACTTGACTACGGTTGAACCTTCATCATCCTCCCGCAGCTGCTACGCACTGTGTGGCACCCGCCCACCACTGTCGTCGAAGAATAACATGTACCATAAGCATCACTGTTGCATGTACAGATGAACATTAGTGTTAAATATTATTTAAATATGTATAGAAAAATGAACCACTCTCCCTTGGGATTACACCAGAGGCCGTACTCATGAAGAAGATAAGCGATTTCATAGCGATATCATTTCTCGCCTCTCTCTCCTCGCCTCGGTCGCTTTCCGTGGGAAGCCGCGAAGATCCCGGGAACGTTCATGAATACGGCTACAGGTGGGCTCATTTTCTGACGTCACAGGGCACTCTAGAAGCCTTTCTGAATACACTGGTACGGTAACGATGGCTTCATTATGCAAAACCACTCTGCGAGCTATCGTCTTCCATGGACTCCCCGAGCAATTCCGTGAGCACTGCTTTTTCGTTCCGCGGCATATGCGCTTCGCTAGGAAAACGTTGTTCAACGTGCGTGGGGAGTCATGAGATGCGCTTAAAACGTTGTTCGTGCGTTGGGCTTCACGAGATTGCTTGAGGCGTCGTCCTGCGTGCGTCGGGAGTCAAGAGACGGGCTTAAAACGTTGTTCAACGTGCGTTGTGGTTTACAAAACGAGCTCAGAACGAGCTACATTCCGGGGCTGGATTCATCATACAGGGATTTAACGGAGAAATTACAGCGGACATTCTTGAAAAAAACGCGAATTAATGCTGCTTATCAACAAGCGATATGGTGAAATGTTGGCGCTGTCAGGAATTTCGGCTGTATTTTCTGCGTTACATCTTTGTATGTCGTTGATGAATCTGACCCCAGGATGATAATCACCGCTCTCCAGTAATCCGCCGGTCCCACCGCTTTGAGACGGGAGGGAGGTGTGTCTCGAATCGACGTCGTTCTGAGCGACCCGATGGGGGGCAGTCTTTACATACCTCCGCCCGCTGCTCATTCTCCGCCCTGCCCCATTTGGACGAATTTGTAGAGCGCGAAAACCGCGCCTCTGTTTGCTGGTTCGTGAATTGGCGTGACGTGGCTCAAAAACCGATGCGACACCTGCCTCTCGAAGCCAGCATGGCGCAACGCTACTATGAGGGGGCCAGCCCACGTGCGAACGAGTTTTTACCCGCTTGACCTAGGCCCGTCTCGGAGCAACTTGCATTACACCTATGCCGCGTCAATACGCATACAATGTGGGAAATTCCACGTCACCATAACCGACTGCTACGCTTAAGTCGGTCGAAGCCCAAGAGCTGTCGTCCCATGGTATCATTGCGCCGCCATCATTATCCTATCCTATCCTCTTCTTCTTCTTCTTCTTCTTCAGCGTCTGTCCCGCTTCGTTGCGGGGTCCGCTATTCTGGTGTCATGACGCCACCTTTCCCGATCCAGCGCTAGATCAGGGTGGACACCAGCCGCTTTCAAATCCGTATGTAACGTATCAGCCCAGCGCTGCTTCCGGCGCCCTCTAGGCCGCTTTCCTATTACCTCGAAGTTAAGGCCTATCTTGTGGACGCTGTCTTCTTCTCCACGCAGAACGTGGCCGTACCATCGTAAGCGAGCTTCGCGCATCTTGTCAGTTATCGGCGCGACACCGAACTTCTGCCGAATAGCATCGTTTCGGATGCGGTCCATGCGCGTCACTCCTGCCGTCCAGCGCATCATCTTCGTCTCCATGACGCTGAGGCGCGTTTCAACTCCCTTGGTTGCAGGCCAACACTCAGCGCCGTACATCGCTACTGGCCGGATGACTGCTCTGTAGATCTTTGACTTAAAGCGCTCTGGTATCTTCTTGTCGTAGAGCACGCCAGTCAACGAGCGCCACTTGGAACAAGCTGCACTCACGCGTGAATTCACTTCGACATCAGTTTGCCGTCAGACGCAACTGCTGATTCCAGATACTTAAAGACCGCAGTGCGTGGGAGCTCGATGCCGTTAACCTTGATGGAGCTGGACTCGGTAACGTCCGTCGTTAAATACTCGGTCTTATTCACGTTCAATCTGAGTCCAAACCGCTCCAAGCGATCACACCAAGCTCGCTCTCGCTCGAATTCATCTTTATCTTCGCTAGCGAGCATCACGTCATCGGCATAATGCTATGTCCAAGGGACGGGTTTCTGAAAATCTCCTGTGATGGCATCCATGACGACAACAAAGAGGAGTGGGGAAAGCGCAGAACCCTGGTGTACCCCAACAGAGATGGGGAACTCCATCGAGGTTCCAGCTGCAGCTTGAACTCGACCCTTTGGACAAGAGTAGAGAATTCGCACCCACTCTATGAGCTCTTCGGGAACTCCATGATGTCGCAAGGCGTACCATATCACTTCACGCGGTACGCGGTCAAAGTCCTTTTCCAAGTCGAGGAAGGCGATATGCACCGCCTTCTGTTTCTCCCGATGCTTCTCTATCAGGAGGCGATTGGCGTGTATGGCATCAACGGTGCCACAGCCAGCCACGAAGCCGCACTGATTGCTGGACAGCTGGACGATGTCCCGAATTCGTCCATCGACAATTTGCTCAAAGATCTTCATGCTGTGCGAAAGCAAGCGAATCGGACGGTAATTGGAGCAGTCTGCAGGACTGCCCTTCTTCTTCCAAATCGGGATCGTCGTACTTTGGCGCCAACACTCAGGCACTTTCTTCTCCGCCACAACCTGATTAAAGAAGTTCGCCAACCACCCAGCAGGGTACCACAGCTTTGACTTCCACAGATCAGCTGCCACGTCGTCGGACCCAGTCGCTTTGCCTGGCCCCATCTTCTTCAAAGCCGCTTCAATCTCCTCCACGGTGATCTTCTGAACGGGGCCGTGGGTTGGAGCCGTTGAAGGGATGGCTGGATGAGGGAACTCTACCGTAGAGATTTCCTCAAAATAATCACGCCATCGCTTCAATGCCTTCTTGCGGTCCGTAAGAAGGTGGCCGTTCCCATCATTGATGCCGAAGAACTTTTCGATGTCCTCGGTCTGGCGATGGCGATTCTTTGCAAGTCGGTACAGATACCGCTCACCATCGCGAGACTCGAGCTTCTCGTTGACATCTATATAATGAATGGCTTTCGCAACAGCCACGGCCTTCTTTGCAGCTTTCTTCGCTTCTTGTTACTTCCGCCAGTTATCAGCTGTCTTTTCGCCGAGAAACACGTGATAGAGCGACTTCTTCTTTCGCACTTTTGCTTTTACGTCATCTGTCCACAGCCAGGCCTGCTTGTCGACCTTCCGTCGCCCAGGCTTCGTAATGCCGAATTCCGACTGTGCAGCTTGACGAATCGCGTCGGTCGCCTTCTTCCAAGTTTCGTCGACAGTCGTGACTGTCGGTAACCGCACGCGAGAAATCACAGCTGCTTCCTTCTCTCTGATTCGCCACCACTTAATTCTAGCAGCACCGCATCGCTCGACCTGCTTCAGCCTCGGAGGGGCGATTTTCAAGGTGCAGATCAGCGGTCGATGCTGTGGGGCAACCGTCTCCTACGGCACGATCTTCGCGTCTGTGACAAGATTCCGGTCGCGATCTCTCACAAGGACAAAGTCTATCTGAGTCTTGGTGCTCCCACTGTGGTATGAGATAAGGTGCGAGTCACGTTTTCGGAAGAAGGTGTTCACTATGGTGAGGTTATGCGATTCCGCGTAAGCAAGAATGCGCTCACCATCGACGTTAGGTGATCCGTATCCGAAGCCACCATGACAGCTGTAGCCGTCTTTCGTAGCACCTACGTGCCCATTAAGGTCACCAGCGACTATGATGACATCTTTCGACAGTACCATTGCTGTCTTCTCATCAAGTAGGCTCCAAAACTCTTCCTTGGCTTGATCCGAGCAGCCAGTCTGCGGAGCGTACGCTGAGAAGAAGTGATAGAGTCGCTCCTTAGCGGCGACAACGCTCTTCATCAACCGATCGTCAAAGCGCTCGACGCCTACAATCGAATCACGAAATCGTTCGGAGACGATTATTCCGACACCACTGGTGGTCCTGGGACTTCCACATAAAACGGCGTTAAAGCCACGTCCTATGTCCCTTGACTTGCGGCAAGACCACCTCGTCTCCTGCACCGCACAGAAATCAACTCTTCTACGCTCCAATGCTTCAACCAACTCGCACGTCAACGTACCTACATTCAGCGTTGCCACGCGGGTCCTGCTTACGTTACGGGACTTTCGGACTAGCTCAGTTGCCCCCGATGCCGTCCTCGCATCAGGGACCCTCGCATACTTCTCACACTCGCCGGGCTCTGCGAGTGCGCGTCGGCTCCCGCGGACGCCGTAGCACTATCTCGAAACACTTGAGCTGTCATACACCATGTGATGTGACATGGGTCTTCGTAGGCCGGCTTGTCACAAGGGCCTGTCGCCTGCAATCGAGTGTCCGTGTTCGGCTTAACTCGCAGAGCGAGTAGTTTCCAGTGGCACCACGTGGAGGAACGGACATCGCCATTATCCTATCCTATCCTTATATATATATAAATATAAATATATATATATAAAGGTGTCAGCAGTTGTCCGTCCGTCCGTCTGTCCGTCTGTCCGTCCGTTCGTCTGCGCATCCGTCTGGCCTCTCCTAGAAGTCGAGTAGCAGGCGTCCGTTTTTAAACGAGATGCCACTCACGCCGTGTCGAGACCGTCAGAGGAAGTGTCACCGATGTCGAGCAAAGGGCGTTCGAGTTCAAAAGACATGCCAGCGACGTTGCTCAACAGGCGTCCGGATTAAGAAGAGGTGTCATCGACGTTGTGCAACAGGTGCTCGGATTCAGAAGACGTGTAACCGACGTTGCGCAATGTGTGTCTGGGTTCAGAAGAGGTGTCACCGATGTCGCGCTAAGGGCGTCCGGGTTGAGAAAACATGTCATCGACGCTGTTTAACAGGCATCCTGGTTCAGAAGACATATCACCGATGTCGCGCAAGGTGTGTCTAGGCTCAGAAGAGGTATTACGGATTCCATGCAAGGGGTGTCTGGGTGTTCAGAAGAGGTGTAACCGATGTCATGCAAACGGTGTCTGGGTTCAGAAGAGGTGTCACATATGTCGCGCAAGAGTGTCTGGATTCCGAACACGTGTAATGGGAGACCACTAGAGGGGAGACCAGTAAGCGGGGGTCCAGTGAAATGTGGAGGACCTGTGAAGGGAGAGGGGTACCACAAAAGGTAGGACCTTTAATGGGAGCGAAATGGGACCAATAAAGAACACCATTAAGGTGAGGATTGGAGATAGTAAGAGGGGTGAATGGGAACCAGTGAAGTGGGAGGGTCCTGTGAAGGGGGAACCGGTAAAAGGGAACCATTAAAGGAGGACCAGTGAAGAGGAGACCAGTGAAGGTAGGACTAGTAATGGCGGCCAGTGAAGGGAAGGGGACCAGTAAAGGGGATCAGTGAAGGTGGCACCAGCAATGGGGGATCTGTGAAGGGGTGGGGGCAGTAAAGGAGGGACTGGTAAAGGAGACCATTAATGGAGGCCAGTGGAGGGGGACCAATAAAGGGTACCACTTGGTGAGGGGCAGTAAGGAGGGGGGGGGGGCAAAAAGGGGGAAAGGAGGACAGTGAATGGGAACCGGTGAAGTGGGAGAGTCCTGTGAAGGGGGGGGGGGGCACCGGTAAATGGGGAACCAGTGAAGGTGGGACCAGTAATGAGGGCCAGTGAAGGTGGGACCAGTAAAAGGAAGAGGGAGCAGTGAAAGGAACCTGTAAAGGGGACCAGTACTTTTTCTCACTATCGTGCAACGTGTATGTGACAGGAGCGTCGTACAACGTGCGTCTAGATCCGAAGATGTGCCATAGATCAAACATTGCGAAGCATACGTTGGACTTTCATATGATCTTTCAAAGGCAGCGAGCGTGTGCGTGTACATGCCTCTCACTCTCACTACATGCTCACTACATTTTTCTGCCTGTCTCTGCCTGCACATGGGTAAAGGGGTGTTGAGTATTATTATCGGGGGGAGGGGTAGGAAGAAGGACTTCGGGAATCGGAGGATTATTATTGCCGTCGTTTAATTAGCGGTATAGAGCTTTAAAAAGATCATCACAATCTATTCCTCGCTACGTAGGGAATGTGTACTTCGGAGAATAAATTGGCGCAAGTGCGATGGGATAGTGGGTAGTAAGGCTTCATAGTAGCACTTCTGAAGATTGTGCCCTACTGTCCCGCTCTCCCGCAAAACCAGATTTTTACTGTAACGCGAGTAAGAAGGCCTAGACGAGGGTGTTCTATTCTCGGGTTTGGGGGCGAAGCCACCAACCAGACCTTTGGCGGCCGCTAGGCCGCTGAACTTCTGGTTAAAGATAATATGGATGAGCGATTAATTTTCAAAAACCTGACAACGCGCAATCTTAAGAGGTACATAGACAACACAAAAGTATAGCAAATAATTAAAAATATGGAAATAGGCTTGAACTGCCCATACGCTTGTGGTGAAATAACTAGTGGCTACAAGGCACAGTGAACGAAACGGGGAGGGGGCAGCCCATGGGTTTCGACCGCTTTGAGCGTAGCAGTCCGATATGGTGACGTGGAGTTTCCCACATTATGCATAAACTGTGCGAACGTGCGTATAAATCAAGTTGCAACGAGTTGGGCATCGGTCATACGGTGCGTCTCGCGCAAAAAAAACGGGTAAAAGCTCGTCCTACATGTGGGACACGCCACAATACGCCGCACTTCGAGTACCGATGGGCTGCCTCCCCCTTCCGCTCATTGTGCCGTCTTCAAGTCGCTTCTGGCCCAGGCTGTGAGATTTCTCAAAGTGCTCTTATTTCGTAAAAAAGATCTATTAGAAAAAAGGATATTAGGAAGACGGGGAATAATACTAGCTTTAAATGGCTATACAATGCTCATATCATTTACTGAGTATGTAATTTGTTGCAGTTATGTGTTATTTGGAAGACAGGAAGAGATGAGATTGGAAGACGCTTAGATCAAACTAGTATGAAGAAGCCCTAAAATTGAACACAATCTTATTTTTCGCAGGGAGCACATACCTTGCGGATGTAGTTGTCTGCCGCGAAGGAAATGGGGCCAACTAGATCATGAGTTGTCAAACCAGTTTTTAAACATTTAATTGGTGGTTTATACTTCAAATAGATCATAGATGATGGCCTCGACTATAGAGTTCGTTGTCCAAAAAAGCGGGCGACTTGTTTCAATCTAGGGGTTGAAAGAGTATGGCCTATGTATGGCCTATGGCTAGAGCAACGATTCACTGGTTTCGCGCTTCGATAATCATTCCTGATTATTATAAAGATCGGTTAAATTTGCGCAAATAAAGCGTAAAAAATGCAGGCTTCTCCATACCTGAGGTGAAATTAAAGAGTTTAGGTTTTAAAACAAGTTTTAAACATATACTCTGAGAGTTTGTGTTCATGAACAACCTTTACTAAAACCTGAACTTTAGGTGTGAAAAACAGCGCATTGATGTCGCACTACGATGTCTGAAGAGAACTCGTCGCCAGCTCCAAAACAGTCGTCGAAACGTAGACGTTCGAAAGAGTCGTCCAATCCAACACCACCACCACCACCACAAGATCCACGTCACCGTATTACCAAGGGCCAGCAGCCTATGCGCCACCAGGTTATCCAGGAGGACGGCCGCCACCACAGTACGGCGCAACACCAGCGTATCCACAACAGTACGGGTATTACTACCCCAACCCTCCTTCGCCTTACTATCCACCAGTCTATGCTTGTCAGCCGCAGCCTAGCGTGCCTTGTGAGAGGAACAGGTATGGGAGTGGATTCGACACGGCCTCTTTTTATTTTTCCTACCTTTATTTATTTATTTATTTATTTGCTTATCTGCGCATCAATGACGCGCCCTATATGCGAGATGCGAGGCGAACCAAATGAAAGTAACCCATGCAAATAAAAAACGTCACGAATCGAAGTGAACAAAACGATAAACAGATTGTAGCAGCGACGTCAAGAAACTCGGTAAATAGAAAATTCAGCAGCCACCATACTGGCTGCAAGGGCTAATGTAATTACGGGAGTGACTAAAATGCAGCATAACTAACTACAAGCTGAATAAATAGAAATCATCGTTAATTCAGCCCCATTTAGGATCGCTCTACCTATACTGGATATCGTGGAAGCAATTTGAATACGTATTTAGCTCATACGGTGGCAGCCTAATTGACAAATCAGTGTTTTATCCTCTCCAAAGAAACCCGCTAGCATTTCATCGACATCGTAGAGACGAAGTCTCAGTCGGCTTATGCGAAAAACCCGGACCAAGGACCTTGTCGGGGTTATCAGGTTGCAGGCTCGTGGCGCCCTACCTGATGAATCATACGAATTATCTGTTCCTATGTTCTAGTATAGACTCAGTATGTATCTTTATTAGATGTCATGCTGTATGGGATATAAAGTAACGAGATGAGAGAAGCGGTTAGGCAAGCCCTCCCCAGACAGCTGACGGCAGACGACGTTCGGGTCTGGGCAACGTAGAAGTGACTCTCGTAGCATGGTGTCGCTATCAGTACCAGGAGAGGGCTGATTGTGTGCAACCCGATATCTCCATTCTTCCAGTAAGCTCGTCCTCGAGCTTGAGAACATCACCATCGTTTTGAGGGTCGGTAAATAGCCGATGAAGGGAACGTGGGTATACAGCAAAAGGATAAAGAGACTACACAGTAGTTACGCTATAACTTGAAACTGTATGGTGAAGTATGGAGATGAATATGCAATGTTATGATAGGCGATTTATATACCACGAAGGCATTCGAGGAGGTGGTGGAAGAGGGATCCACATATCAAGTTATAGGATCTTACCTGATGAATTCTGCAGAGTATCTACTCCTATGTTCTAGTATAGACTTAGTACACATCTTTATTAGATGTCATACCGTATGGGAGATAAACTGTGAGGGGAGAGGGAGGATAGGCAAACCCTCTCTAGGCAGCGGGCAGACAGCCTTGCGGTCTGGGCGACGTGGGCGTGACTCCCGTAACAGAGCGTCACTATCAGTACCAGGGCAGTTTTGTGATATGAGGTGACGTACACAATTAGCAGTTCACTATTGTCTACTACCGACTTGGTTAGATCTGAATAGTAGCTGCGTCTTCCAAGACAGATTGAAATTAGCAAAATCCTCTTCATGCTCGTCAATTTCAACTAATCAGCATCTGAATTTGGCCGAATGTTTCATGATCTGGTAAACATGACTGGGAACATTGAAGCCTTCCTGTACGCGTAAGGGAGCGTTTAGGTGCACGCCAAGTGCGGGGCATCGTAACGGTGAGCTCCTATATCGGATGCGCGACACAATAAATCGATATAGGAGCTTATCATTACATCGCGTCGCGGGTCACGTGCACCAAAGATCACTAAGGCTCTGTTTATGCTTTGACGCCGAGCGACACGCGCTACACCACGTATGGGAGCCACATTGAGACCGATCAATTTGGCGAGCATGCATGCCATCGCGTCGCTCGGCGTCGTAAGCAAAACCGTGGCCGGGCCGGCTTATACTTCTATCGCCAACCGACTCGATTTGAACAAAGCGATGTGCCCCATCGTTTCAGACGACGATAAGCACTCCGAACAGAAGGCGACACGGTCACGTGATTACGTACTACGGGCAAGTGCCACTCCAAACTGCTAATATCAGCTGGAGCAGCAATACCGCGTCCCAATCCACCCCATCGCGCCCATTTCGAGAGCGACGCGATCCGAAGCCGAGCGGTGCCATAGGTGCGGGTTCAAGCATTTCTCTACGGCCGGCTGGCGAAGCTCGACTCCACTGTTCTTCCTGCCCTGACATGCGCCTCAGAGACCAGGGTCATGCGAAAGCAGCATGATAGCATGCGATCAGCGCCGCGCAGCGTAGAATCGAGAGAACGATGCTCGGAGAGACACGACTCACGCGAGCGAAAGGATCCCTACGGAGTTTCGAGCTTCGTCGACGTTCGAAGATCAGAGACGCTGTCGCGTGGGCCAAGTTGTCGAAAATTAGGTGAGCCGGCCACGTAGTGCGCTTCGCAGACACCCGCTGGACGAGAGGTGTCACTTTTTTCGGCCAGTGGTCAAAAGAGAGCATCTCTACTCACTGACTGGAGTCCGCAGGATGTGAAGGGAAAACCAGGACGCCCACCAATGCGTGAATGCGTTTTAGACGCTGGGCGACGCAATCAATCATTGTCCTCCATGCGCAGCCGTCGCATCGCTCGGCGTCGAAGTATAAGCGAGGCCTTAGCCAGCAGTAATGCCTTTGAATAGAAACAGTAGCTTTGACGCACTGGTACTTATACATTCATCGTTCAGGAACTCATTCGGCGATGGATGTCTGGCAGCCTGTTGTGGTTTCTGCGCTGCATGCCTGCTCAGCTGCTGTCTGAACAACGTGACTTTTGGTAACAACAACTGCAACAACTGCTGAAATACACTGCTATACTCTGGATTTTCGAACGAATCAATAAATTTAAAACGTTTGTACGGCATTTGAATTTTGAGCATCTTCAGCTAAAAAAAGAATAAAAAATGTGAGATTTGTAGGGTTTCCTAGAGTTGTAGCAAACACGGCGCTATGAACATAGCGGTGGGGTAACGTTGGGGAAAAGTGAACCAATTGTTAGAAGATACAACAACAACATTAGAAGTTAGAGGAATTAATCAATACCTCTGCGAGGTACGCCACACCACATACTTTCTTCTCGCTATCGTGAAGGTGACTTGGTTGCGTATTGGAATGTACAATAACTTCTGATGGCTAGACAATGATCAAGCCAGTGCTTTATCCCTTCCAGGCAAGTCTGGTACCAACTCATCGCTCCAAGGGATGAAAGGCTTAGTTGGGCTGGACGAGAAATACGCTCCGAGAACCTGGTGTCGGGAGCGCGAGACAGCCGGCACACTTCCTCCTACTGCGTCCCACGCGCCCTTAGAATTAGACATTCAGTAGAAATCGTTAAGGAAACGAATTAAATTAAACAATTTTTACTTTCAGATGTCAGAGGAGTACTATTGTAGTTACATTCATGTACTCTTAAGCCACAGCTTTCTTGCAAAAATTGTTTTGCTTTCTTGTCAAACATTTCTGGATCTGGGCGCACATCGTACGTCCGTGTCACGTCTTCTGAATGCGGACGCATGTTGCATAACGTCTGTGACACACTTGCTGAGCTCCACACACGTGACACGACTCATGTGCCACGTCTTCTGCACACCGACACACGTGACACGAGGTCTGTGGCACGTGTGGGCCGCTTTCTATTAGTCCCCCTTATTGATGCCTCTTCACTGGTCCCCCGCACTGGTTCTGGAATTGCTAGTCCCCACCTTACTGTTCACCCTTTACTGGTCTCCCTTCACTGGTCCCCCTTACTCGAAATCCCTACGCAAGTTGGACGTCAGCGGCACGTCTTTTGAATCCCTGGGAACGTTGGACGACATCTTGAGCACGTAATGTAAATCCCTGCGATCCTTGGACTATAAGAAAGAATGAAGGACGGCGTTACTCAATCTCTTTTGGGATGCGCCACGCATTTTACTTCTACGGGATGTCGTGGAGGCGAGTTGAATGAGTATTTGGTCATGCAATGACTTGCGGTGGCCAACCGATGAAGAAGTCAGCGCTTAATCCTTCCCAGACAAGTCTGGTACCAATTCACCGACCCCGGAGGGATGGAAGGCTTGGTTGGCCTGGGCGGGAAATCCGAAATAGGAACCTGATATCGGGTGCAGGTGACAGTTGGCGCCTCCTCCAACTGCGCTATACGCGCCCTCACCTTGGACGATAATGAGGGAAAATACTGGTCCTCTCCTTCCCCCTCCCCTCTAGTGGTCCTATTTTGCTGATCACCTCTACACTGGTCCCCTCCTACCGGTGCCCCTTACTCGGAATTCCAACGGAAGTTGGACGTCTTCAGCACGTCTTTTGAATCCTAACTCACGTTGAACGAGGTCTAGCGCACCTCTTCTGGATCTCTGCGCACGTTGGACGACGTCTTCGGCAGGCCTTCTGAATCACTACGCTCTGCACTTGATCCCCATCCATATTCTGATGCTGAAGACGAAGACGTTGCCTGCTCAATATATTCTAAACTTGGAAGATCCGCCGCCAAGGTGTAAGTTCTTCAGTAATCGCCCTTGGTTAAGCACAAAAGAAGGTCGGCTCGCACTCGCCGCCCTGTCGAGGGTATCCCTCGCTTTTGTCCCCCTCCCCGTGATTGAACCATGGATTCTTCTTCTTCTTCTTCTTCTTCTTCAGCGTCTGTCCAGCTTAGTAGCGGGGTCCGCTATCCTGGTGTCATGACGCCACCTCTCCCGATCCAGCGCTAGATCAGGGTGGACACCAGCAACCTTCAAGTCCATATGTAACGTGTCAGACCAGCGCTGCTTCGGACGCCCTCTAGGCCGCTTTCCTACCACCTCGAACTTAAGGCCTATATTGCGGACGCTATCTTCCTTTCCACGCAGAACGTGGCCGTACCATCGTAAGCGAGCTTCGCGCATCTTGTCCGCTATCAGCGCGACACCGAGCTTCTGCCGAATAGCTTCGTTTCGGATGCGGTCCACGCGCGTGACTCCAGCCGTCCAGCGCAGCATCTTCGTCTCCATGATGCTGAGGCGCGTTTCAACCTCCTTGGTCGCAGGCCAACATTCAGCACCGTACATCGCTACCGGCCGGACAACTGTTCTATATATTTTTGACTTCAAGCGCTCTGGTATCTTCCTATCGCAGAGCACGCCAGTCAACGAGCGCCACTTGGACCAAGCTGCATTCACGCGTGAGTTCACTTCAGTCATCAGATTGCCATCAGATGCTACTGCTGATCCCAAGTACTTAAAAACCGAAGTGCGTGGGAGCTCGATGCCGTTAACCTTGATGGAGCTGGACTCAGTAACGTCTGTCGTTAGATATTCGGTCTTCTTCACGTTCAATCTGAGTCCAAATCGCTCCAAGCGCTCACACCAAGCTTGCACCTCTCGCTCCAGTTCATCTTTATCTTCGCAAGCGAGCATTACGTCATCAGCATAAAGCAGTGTCCAGGGGACAGGCTTCTGAAGATCTCGTGTAATGGCGTCCATCACGACAACAAAAAGGAGTGGGGAAAGCGCAGAACCCTGGTGTACCCCGACAGAGATGGGGAACTCCATCGAGGTTCCGGCTGCAGCTGAACTCTACTCTTTGGGCAAGAATAGTGGATTCGCACCCACTCTATGAGTTCTTCAGGAACTCCATGTCGTCGCAGGGCGTACCATATCACTTCACGCGGTACGCGGTCAAAGGCCTTCTCCAAGTCGAGGAAGGCGATATGCACTGGCTTCTGTTTCTCGCGGTGCTTTTCTATCAGGAGGCGGGCGGCGTGTATGGCATCAACAGTGCCACAGCCAGCCACGAAGCCGCACTGATTGCTGGAAAGCTGGACGATGTCACGAATTCGTCCGTCGACAATTCGCTCAAAGATCTTCATGCTGTGTGAGAGCAAGCGAATCGGACGGTAGTTGGAGCAGTCTGCAGGACTGCCCTTCTTCTTCCAAATCGGAATCGTCGTACTTTGGCTCCAACAGTCAGGTACTTTCTTCTCTGCTACAACCTGATTAAAGAACTTCGCCAACCACTCAGCCGGACACCAAAACTTTGACTTCCACAGGTCAGCCGCCACGTCGTCGGGCCCGGTCGCTTTGCCTGGCCTCATCTTCTTCAAAGCCGCTTCAATCTCCTCCACGGTGATCATTTGAACGGGGCCGTGGGTTGGAGCCGTTGAAGGGATGGCTGGATGAGGAAATTCTACCGTAGAGATTTCCTCAAAGTAATCGCGCCATCGCTTCAATGCTTTCTTGCGGTCCATAAGAAGATGGCCGTTCTCATCATTGATGCCGAAAAACTTTTCAATGTCCTCGGTCTGCACATGGCGATTCTTAGCAAGTCGGTACATATACCGCTCTACATCGCGTGACGCGAGCTTCTCGTTGACATCTCCATAATAAGTGGCTTTTGCAACAGCCACGGCATTCTTTCAGCTTTCTTGGCCTTCTGATACTTCTGCCAGTTGTCGGCTGTTTTATCGCCGAGAAACACGTGATAGAGCGCCTTCTTCTCTCGCACTTTTGCTTTCACGTCGTTTGTTCACAGCCATGTCTGCTTGTTGACCTTCCGTCGCCCAGGCTTCGTAATGCCAAGTTCTGACTGTGCAGCTTGACGAATCGCGTCGGTCGCCTTCTTCCAAGTTTCGCCGACAGTCGTGACTGTCGGTAACCGCACGCGAGAAATCACAGCTGCTTCCTTCTCTCTCATTCGCCACCACTTTGTTCTTGGTGCACCGCATCGCTCGACCTGCTTCAGCCTCGGAGGGGCGATCTTCAAAGTACAGATCAGCGGTCGATGCTGTGGGGCGACCGTCTCATACGGCACGACCTTCGCGTCTGTGACAAGACTCCGGTCACGATCCTTAACAAGCACAAAGTCTATCTGAGACTTGGAGCTCCCACTATAATATGAGATGAGGTGGGAGTCGCGTTTTCGGAAGACGGTGTTCACTATGGTGAGGTTATGCGATTCCGCATAATCAAGAATACGCTCACCATCGGCGTTACGTGACCCGTACCCGAAACCACCATGACAGCTGTAACCGTCCTTCGTAGCACCTACGTGCCCATTAAGGTCACCAGCGACTGTGATGACATCTTTCGACGGTATCTCTGCTGTCTTCTCATCAAGTAGGCTCCGAAACTCATCCTTGGCTTGCTCTGAGCAGCCGGTCTGCGGAGCATACGCAGAGAAGAAGTGATAGAGTCGCTCCTTAGCGGCGACAACGATCTTCATTAACCGATCGTCAAAGCGTTCGACGCTTACAATCGAGTCACGAAATCGTTCGGAGACGATTACACCGACACCACTGGTGGTCCTGGGACTTCCACATAGAACGGCCTTGAAGCCACGTCCTATGTCCCTTGACTTGCGGCAGGACCACCTCGTCTCCTGCACCGCACAGAAATCAACTCTTCTACGCTCCAGTGCCTCAACCAACTCGCACGAGCGGCCCGTCAACGTACCCACATTCAGCGTTGCCACGCGGGTCCTGCTTACGTTACGGGACTTTCAGACTAGCTCAGTTGCCCCCCGATGCCGTCCTCGCATCAGGGACCCTCGTATACTTCTCACACTCGCCGGGCTTTGCGAGTGCGCGTCGGCTCTCGCGGACGCCGTAGCCGTAGCACTATCTCGAAATACTTGAACTGTCATACACCATGTGATGTGACATGGGTCTTCGTAGGCCGGCCTGTCACAAGGGCCTGTCGCCTGCATCCGAGTGTCCGTGCTTAGCTTAGCTCACCAAACGAGCAGTTTCCAGTGGCACCACGAGGAGTGATTGAACCATGGATTAACTGTATTATATATGGTAAGGTATCGTACTCTGTATTAATGCGCTAAGTGCTGAATCACACTATCGATCGCCGCAGAAATTACTCATAAAATAAGGGGGAAAATGGGAGGGGAATTATAACACGAAAATAGCGAAAAATACCCAAACGCCTTCTCCCTGCCTGGGAACTTCTGCTATGGGGTAGACGAGGTCGCTAAACACGGATCTGAATTCGTTTTCGGAGTATCGATCGCCATCAATCGATATTGAAGAAATTACGATGCGGGAAAATAGCGGAAATTGCGCAGACGTCTCCTACTTGCCTGGAAACTTCAGCCCTGAGGTAATCGCGGTCACTGAACACGAATCCAAAGTTCGTTTTGATCAAGCTATCGATTCTTTGTGGATGTCGTCCAGGCGGTCCTAAAATTTAGCCCTGGGGGTAGTCGAGGTCGCTCAACACAAATCTGAAGTTCGCTTTTGAAGTATCGATCTTTTTTGTGGATGTCGTCCAGGCGGTTCGAAATTGAAACCCTGGGGCAATCGAGGTCGCTGAACAAACTGAACTGAAGTTCGTTCTTGAAGTAACTATCGCCACCAATCGATATTGATCCAATTGTCGATTTCTGTTAATGTCGTTCAAGCGGCCCGAAACGTTAGCCGTGGGAATGATCGTCGCTGAACACGAATTTGAAGTTCGTTTTTAAAGTTTCGATCGCCATCAATCGATTCTGATCAAATTAAGGGGCACGAAAATAGCGGAGAATACCCAGACGGAACGGTCTAAAGTTGGGGATTCAGAAGACGTGCGTAATACGTCGCATGACGCGCCTGGGGGCTTGGAAGACGTGCCAAAGACGTCGTCCAAAGTGCCTGGGAATTCAGAAGGCGTGCTGATGACGTCGTTCTCCAGAGGTGGAATCATTGAGGGGACCAGCACCGGTAGGGGGCACCGTTTCACTAAGAGAGGACCAGTAGTGAGGAACTAATATATCATCCATCCATCCACGTATCCGTATCCACGTGACCTTTTCCATCCACGTATCTGGGGTCGCAGGAGCCCGATAGCACGGTAGATACAAAGTTCCGCATATTTGCCACGTCCGTGTTGAACATCTTGCGGCAGGAAGAAGGGCAACAAGTAATCTGAGTACAGCGCAAAAGTGCGGTCTTAGAGAGATAAGGGATCTAGTTGCTTCTGGAGCCATAAGGGTCACGGTTAGTGACAAGGGTGGAGAGTTTGTTGTGCTTACGCAAGAGATGGATAGGGCTATCACGAGATCACATCTTCAAGATCCTACTATCTATAGTCCATCCACTGCAAAAGAATTTGCTAAGCAGTATCGTCGACTTAATCGGAAGTGGACCGAGATCGGAAAGTCGGCGAATCTCTCTAGGGGCATAATATCACGGCTAAAATGTGAGCTCCCCACATGCCCAGTGTTATATGTCCTTATTAAAACCCATAAGTTGCCTCTAGAAGCAGAATCCATCGTCGATGCCTCATCTTTTAAAGTGAGGCCAATTATCAGCAGTGTCGATGGTCCTACAGACCGCATTTCCTGGTTACTGAATCTAGTCCTGATTCAGCTGCTCAGATTCATACCCTCACATCTGCCAAACACCAATACTTTCCTCGAAAGACTACGTGCATCCAGGACAGAGGAGGGATACGTCATGGAATCCTTCGATGTCACCTCATTGTACACTAACGTTGCTAAGGAAAGCGCCTTGCAGGCCGTATCTGAAATCCTCGCTGAGCACCAAGCAAGCGTAAACTTGTTCGGCCTCAGTGTAACTCAGATAATGACGTTGGTCAATGAATGTTTGAAGTGCAACGTATTCAAGTGGTCAGGAGAGTATTACGAGCAGATTAGAGGGTTGGCAATGGGTCAGAGGTTAGCGCCTGTGCTAGCGGTGGCATTTATGTCCAAGGTGGAAAACCCAGTCTTGGAACGCATGCCCGCACTTTACTGTAGGTATATAGACGACTGCTTTATAGTGTGTTCTACTCAAACTGAGATGGACACTTGCTTCGAACTGTTAAACCAGCAGTCCGAACACATAAAGCTTACACGGGAACAACCTACAGAAAGTTGGCTCGCCTTTCTTAATGTCCAAGTAAATCTTGATCGTGGGAACATTAAGACTAGGTGGTACCGCAAGCCCAGTAGCAAAAACATCCTCGTACATTTCAGTTCTGCCCACCCCTCTAGTACCAAAAAGGGTATTATCAAAAATATGTTCCGAACAGCTAGTTCAGTTTCGTCCGATAACGAACAAAAGTCGTTCTCTCGGAAAATGGCAGCTGACATTGCAAAAGCAAATGGGTACCCAATGCAACATTGGCATAAGGGGCGTAAGCTGCAAGCCAATGCTTTGGCCCGTCGCGAGGAGGAGCGCGGAAAGGTACCGTTTTGTGTGCCTTTCATATCGGACGATGTGAGTGCGGAGATACGAAAGTGTCTGCGCACAGCTGATCTTCAAGACATGGTGAGGGTCATTGATGTCCCCCCTAGGTCCTTGAAGGGGCAGCTTGTTCGGAACCGTATCTACGACAGGACCTGCTTAACTCCATCCTGCGTAGTTTGCCCTAATGGGAAAGAGGGGGATTGTATGACATCTGGTGTGGTTTACCTTATGTCATGCAATGACTGTGGGGAGGAGTACATAGGGGAAACGGGCAGACCCCTATGTATAAGGGTTAAGGAGCATTTGGATGGCCTTAGAAAAGGCAACGTTCTGACTCCTTGGGGGGAACACAGAGTCCGCTGCCATGCAGGTGTGATGCTGCAGGTGTCCACGTCCAT